>CM064498.1:3463223-3658311 GCA_032716605.1 Paralithodes platypus | reverse complement strand
TCTAATGAAAACACCATGAAACAAATAATAACGGCAATAATAAGACCCAGGATGGAATATGCATCTGTAGTGTGGTTCCCTCACATGAAGAAACATATCCACAAAATTGAGAGGGTACAGAGAGCAGCTACGAGGATGATCCCAGGTTTGGAAAATTTGGAGTACCAAGAGAGGCTCGAGAGATTGAATCTACCTACACTGGAACAGAGAAGGAAACGAGGACAGCAAATTCAGATATACAAATGTGTTAGAGGTATTGACAAAATCGACCAAGAAAACTTCATAGAGAGGGATGGAGGTGAGAGAACAAGAGGTCACAGCTACAAACTAAAAGTGCTTAATAGTAAATCTGATCTGAAAAGTAAAAGATTTCCTACCAACTCGATTAGTGGGTGGAACAAATTGCCAGCCGAAGTAGTGTCTGCACCATCAGTGCATAGTTTCAAAGCACGGTATGACAAACATATCTTAGGAGGCGGGAATTAACGAGCATGCTCACTCCCGCAAATACAACTAGTGTAAGTACACACACACACACACACACACACACACACACATCGAAACAAGAAAGGAATTGCAAACCGAGGCAAATGAAAAGAATGGAGAAAGGACGAAAGAAGATGAAAAGAAGTTTTTCTGGAGAGTGTGGGAGGGAAAAGTCAAGAAATGATATATAACGCGAAGGGACGAGGTAGGGAGGGAAAGAGAGATGGTGAAGGTGACGGAGGAGAAGGCAGAGAAAGGGGAGGTGGAAATAGAAAGAGAAACAGTCCAAGTGGAGGCAAAGGGAGGGGAGGTGGAAACGGAACAAGAAACAGTCCAGGTGGAGACAAGCTAGGAAATAAATTGGGAGGTGTACGTACAAAAAAGAAAGGAACGGGCAGGGACGAGAAAAATAGGGAAAATACTGGTAACGCTAAGTTCATGTATACAAATATTGATGGGTTAATTTCCAAAAAAGATTGAGTTTGACGAATATGTAAAGAGAGAGAGGCCCGGGGTAGTATGTTTGACTGAAACTAAGCTTAACCAGGAGGTAGACACGAATATAATTAGTTGTGCGGGATACAGTACATGGAGAAGAGACAGGTTAGGAAAGCCAGGAGGAGGAGTGTTGATCATGGTAGATAATAAAATTACTGCTAAAGAATTAAAACTTGGTGATAGCATTGTTGAAGTGGTAGCAGTTGAAATTGAGGATAATGATAGGTCAAAATTGGACATTGTATCAATGTATTTACCTCCTAAGACTAAATCTTGGAGCAACGATGAATATAATTAATTCATTTTGGAAACCTTGCGAATGTTAGAAATTATTTGTAAAAGGAAAAATATACTTATTCTTGCAGGGGACTTTAATTGCGGGGAGGTGGATTGGGAATGTTTGGATGCGGGTTCAAATGAAAATACTTGGGGTAGCAAATTTCTTGAACTAACAATGGGGTATCTACTAACACAACATGTTACGGAAAATACAAGATTTAGAGGAGGTGATGAACCATCAAGACTTGACTTATTATTCACCAAAGACCCCCAAGAAATAAAGAACCTAACATATTTGAGTCCCATGGGAAAAAGCGATCATGCTGTGATTGAATTGAATTGACAGTGGAATTTCTGGAAGGCAGAGAGGAGGAACATAGGGAATATAGACTAAATTATAGTAAGGCGGATTATGAATCATTACGAGGATACTTTGCAAATATAGATTGGTCATTTATTGAGCAAGAACAGAATATTCAGGTAAAATACACCATGTTACTAGATATTTACAGGGAGGGGGTAGATAAATATGTACCAACATTTAAGGATAGATAGCTGGCTAAGGAGAAAGAGTGGTTTAACATGCGATGTCACAGTGCCCAGAACAAAAAGGACTTTGCATGGAATACAGTGAGAAGGAGACACACTGAGGAAAAATGGAATGAGTATAAGAATGTTAGAAACAACTATGTCAAGACTATAAGAGAGGAGAAAAAGAACTTTGAAAAGGATATAGTAAACAAATGTAATAAAGAACCCAAACTGTTCTATAGTTATATCAACGGCAAAACAAAAGTAATGGACAAAATAACAAAGCTTAGGGTAGAGGGTCAATTATATGAAGACACAGTGGGTATGTGTGAGATTATGAATGATACATTAACATCCGTGTTTGTGGAGGAGGATGACTATGTAGAACCTGTGGTGGAATTGAACGAGATACAGGGACTAGAGTCGATAGAAGTCAACAAGGATGAACTAAAATCATTGTTGGAAGAATTGGACGTGAGAAAATCTATGGGCCCAGATAACATTGCTGGATGGGTATTAAGAGAATGTTCTGAACAACTAGTGAGACCTATTTTTAATATTGTTCAACACTCATTAAACAAGGGGGAACTTCCCTTAGAATGGAAACAAGCAAATATAACTCCAATATATAAAAGTGGAAATATAGAAAACCCGCTAAATTATCGACCGGTATCCTTAACGAGTGTTATATGCAAGCTTTGTGAAAATATTATTAGAAAAAGATGGGTGGGTATGTTGGAGGAGAGGGAAATAATTTCAAGTAAGCAGTTCGGGTTCAGAAAAGGTCATTCGTGTACCACAAATTTGTTGAGTTACTATGATAGGGTAATTGACATTGTACAAGGGAGGGAGGGGTGGGTAGATTGTATTTACTTAGATTTCAAGAAGGCATTTGATAAGGTGCCTCATAAGAGATTGTTATGGAAGCTCAGGACTGTGGGGCGGGTTGAGGGAGTATTATTGAAGTGGATGGAAAACTATTTAATTGGGAGGGAAATGCGAACAGTAATAAAAGGAAAGTTCTCCTCGTGGAAAAGGGTAAAAAGCGGAGTGCCTCAAGGATCGGTGTTGGCCCCAATCATGTTTTTGGTTTTCATCAACGACCTTCAAATGGGAATAGGCTCATATATATTTGTTTGCTGATGATGCAAAAATTAATGAAGCATATTACAAGTAGGAGTAGTTGTGAAGAATTACAGAGAGACCTAGATAAATTATATGAGTGGAGTCAAACTTGGAAAATGGAATTCAACACGAGTAAGTGTCAGGTTCTTGAGATGGGAAAAAGTAAATATAGACCTTCTTGGGGATATAAAATAGGAGATGAAATAATTAGTAAAGCTGGGAAAGCAAAAGACCTAGGGGTAGTTATGGCAGACAGCTTGTCACCTGAACAGCATATAAATAAAATAAGTGGTGAAACCTATTCAGTGTTGACTAACATGAGAATAGCTCTGAATTATTTGGATGAAGAGATGTTAGCAAAACTAATAGGGACAATAATACGACCAAGACTGGAGTATGCAGCAGTGGTGTGGTCTCCACACCTTATAAAACATAATAAAAAACTGGAAAGAGTTCAGAGAGTTGCCACTAAGATGATAGCTAGCCTTAGAGACCTGCCATATGAGGAGAGATTGGAGAGGCTAAAGCTGCCAACACTGAGGGAGAGGAGAGAGAGAGGTGACATGATCATGATGTTTAAGTGTGTGAAAGGTTTTTGAGAAGATCGACAAGGGAGATTTTGTGGTGAGGGACGAGGGAAGAACCAGGGGTCATGAATGTAAGTTGAGGAAAGTTGTATGTAAGTCTGATGTAAGAAAGTTCAGCTTCCCGTATAGAAGCATTGATTGTTGGAATAAGTTGGCTGGGGAGGTGGTGGGAGTAAGAAATATCAAAACTTTTAAAGCAAAATTGGATAAATGTAGAGAGAGAGACAGGACAACACGAGCTTAGGCTCAAATCCTGTATACTACAATTAGGTGAGTACACCTCTCTAACCCTGCTAACTTTTCTCACACACATACTCACTCCAATAACTTCTCCAACACTCGACTAATTTATCTGACACACGCATGCACACACTGCTAATTTCTCTAATACATAGTGACCTGCTATCACCACCTGATAAGATTAATACCCCCTTTGCCTTTCACTCACCGATAAACTATGCTCCCTAACCCCCCATCTGATTCTCAAAGGTGCGTTGATGAAGGTGTGACTTTCTTCTGTTCTGTAGGTAAATTCCATAATTGGGGAAAAAAGGTCACTATTGGCAGCTCTACAGTATATAGCTTGTGTGTAGGAGGAGGAGGATTTTGAGGAATATAAGGAGGAATGGGGGAAGTGTAGGAAGAAATGCGAGGGATAAGAGGAAAGTGAGGAATATAGGAAGGAATGTGTGGAATTAAGGGAAGTTTGTGTGTGGAATGAGGGAAGAAAAATGAGGAATAAATAGAGGAGGAGGTAGAATGATGGAAGAAAGTGAAGAGAAGGTAAAATGATGGAAGATGAGTGAGGATTAAAGAGAGGAAGAGGTAGAATGATGGAACAAAATAAAGAATAAAGAAAGGAGGTAGAACCGTAGAATGATGGAAGGCGAGGAGGAATAAAGGGTGGAGTAGGTAGATTGGTGGAACAAAATAAAAAATAAAGAAAAGAGGAGGAATAAAGGGTGGAGGAGGTAGAATGATAGAACAAAGTGAGGAAGAGGAGGAATGGTGTGAACAGAGGGCTAGGAAGGAATGGAAATAGGGAGAAGGATGGGTTGAATGGATTTAGGGGGAGGAATGGAGAGGGAGGGTTAGGTTGAATGGATTTAGGGGGAGGGATAGGAGGAATGGAGATAGGGAGGAGGATTGGAGGAATGGAAATAAGGGGAGGGATAGAAGGAATGGAAATGGGGAGAGGGATAGGTTTAAAGGATTTAGGGAGAGGGATAGGAGGAATGGCTATAGGGAAGGGGATTGGAGGAATGGAAATATGGGGAGGGATAGGAGGAATGGAGATAGGGAGGGGGATTGGAGGAATGGAAATAGGGGGAGGGATAGGGGTAATAGATTAGGGAGAGAGAGAGAGAGAGAGAGAGGAGTAATGGAGGTAGAGAGGGATAGGTTAAATGGAAATAGGGAGAGCTGTAGGTTGAATGGAGGTAGGGAGAGGGGAGAAATTGAGACACTTTAGAGAAGGAGGGAAGGGGAGAGGAAAGTAAGGAATGCATTAATCCGTATGTTGGGAAAAAGCAGAACGACGGTAAAAGGGAGATGAAAAACAACAGACATGGGAAGAGAGAGAGAGAGAGCAATGAGATAAGGAGGGGAAAAGATAAGGGGGGTGTAGGTAGTTTGGAGATAGAGATAGGCAGTGTATTGTAAACAGTGGTGGATATTGCTGGTTTCTGTGCTCTGGTCGTTTCTTACAATCTCCTCACTTTATTTATTAAAGGTTAGATTTCAAGAAGTGTGTAGTGTTTGAATATGGTATGACCGCTGGTGTTCATTATATCAGGTTACTATGGAGAAATGTGACCATCTCCTCACTCAATTAAAGGTTAGATTTCTTTAGTTTAGGTTAATTAAATATTGGAGAAGTGCGTAGTGTTTGAATGTGGTATGTCTGCTTGTGTTAATGTTATCAGGTTAGTATGGGGGAGTATGCAGTGTTTGAATATGGTACTGTATATCCGCTTGTGTTAATATTATAGGTTATTACATAGTGAGTGTTATGTTATTATGGTTCAGTAAAGTATTTTGGCCTTTCTAGGACCTCTCAGAATTAGGCATGCAACTTAACCTGTGCAGTGGGTTGTATAGTCACAGTCATTAATGTTAATATTGTACAGTACATGCATTTTCAAAGCTTTCTCTGATTGAATTAAAAGTTCTTACATTATTAATATATCATCAATTTATAAAACAAATTACTGTATTACTGTAACGGTGATGTGGAGTGGGAAGGGGGGTTGAATTTTCTTGTACTGTATCATATAGATATTCTATGAACACACAGAAAAGCAACAGCTGACAATAGAAAAAAATCTCCTTAATGTTGTTTTGTTCTTCTGTGGCCCACCTCACCCAGGAGGGAGGAGGCTGTTGTATTAACAAATTATATATATATATATATATATATATATATATATATATACATATATATACATACATACATACATATTGTGGATGAACGAATGAAGAAATCTGTGATGGATGCTAGGGTGTATAGGGGTATTGGAGGGGGTCTGTCTGATCATTATGTAGTGGTAGCTAAGGTTAGGATACAAAAGAAGTGGGTGAGGAGAGCTGGAGGGAGGCGAGAGGAGGGTGGAATGGTGAGGAGGGTGGAGAGGTTGCAGGAGGTGTACAGGAGAGCAGTGGAAAGACGACTAGGTGGGTTCGACCTGGAAGTTATGGAGGAAGTGGAGGAGATGAGCAAGGTGTTTAAGGATGAGATCTGTGCAGCATGTGAGGAGGTGTGTGGAGTGAGGAGAAGAGGGAGGGGAGTGAAAGGTACAGCATGGTGGACAGAAGAGGTAAGAATAGCTGTGGAAGAAAGAAGAAAGTATATAGAGAGTGGTTAGTGGAGGGAATGAAGATTCCGAGAGACAGAAACGAGCGAGGTACGTGGAGAGTAAGAGGGTGGTGAAGAGAGTAGTGAAGGAAAGTAAGAGAAGAGTATATGAGGAATTTGGAAGGAATCTGAGTGTAAAATGGAGGGAGAGTAAGAAACTGTTCTGGAAAGAAGTCAAGAAAGTTAGGGAAGGTAGCAAGGGAAACAGTAAGGGTGTGAAAGATAAGAATGGGAGAATGCTAGCCGAGAAGCAAGAGAGAGTCGAAAGATGGAGGGAGTACTTCAGTGAGTTGCTAAATGTAAGGAATGAAGAGCCAGCAAACATAGCTGGATATGGTATGGGAGGGAGAAGAAGAGAGTAGTGGAGGAGGAGGAGGAGGTGGGGATCAGGAGGTCAGAAGTGTGGAAGCCATGAAAAGAGTGAAGTTGGGGAAAGCACCAGGAACAGATGGAGTGTGTGGGGAAATGTTGAGGTATGGTGGTGAGATAGTGATAGAATGGGTATGGAAAATGTGCAAACTAGCATGGGAGGAGGGGAGTGCACCCGATGACTGGAAGACTGGCATAATAGTCCCCCTATATAAGGGCAAAGGGGAAAGAGGAGTGTGGTAACCACCGAGGAATATGTCTTCTAAGCGTAGTAGGGAAGGTATACAGTAGGGTAGTGATCGAGAGAGTGAGAGTGAGAAGGGAGAAATGGATAGGCGACGAGCAGGGAGGTTTTAGGAAGGGAAGAGGATGTGTAGATCAGATTTTTACCCTGAATTGTGTTGTGGAGAAGTATCTGGAGAAGAAACAAAAGGTGCATGTTGCCTTTATGGACTTGGAGAAGGCCTATGACAGAGTGGATAGAAAAGGTTTGTGGAAAGTACTTAGAATATACGGAGTAGAGGACAAGTTGCTGAAAGCAGTGAAGGGCATGTATGAGGGTGCAAAGGCGGCAGTACGTGTGGAGAGTGAGCAGAGCGAGTTCTTTGACCTGAATGTGGTTTGAAACAGGGGTGTGTGATGTCCCCGTGGTTGTTTACTGTATATATGGATGGAGTCATGAAAGAAATCCTATCAAGAGCAGTGGATGTTGGTGTATCGCTGAAAAGGGAGGGAATTGAGTGGAAGCTACCTATACTGCTGTTTGCGGATGATACAGTTCTGATGAGTGATAATGAATGGGAGTTGCAGGGTCTGGTAAATGAGTTTGGAACAGTGTGCGAAAAACGGAATTTGAAGGTAAAACGGGGAAGAGCAAGGTTATGGTCTTCGAAAGGGGTGAAGTCACAGAGTGTGAGGTGAAGCTGAACGGTCAGGCTATGGAGATCGTCAACTCTTTTAAGTATCTGGGCAGTGTGTTGAGTAAAGATGGGACTATGGATGAAGAAGTGCGGGAGAGGGTACAACAGGGGAAGAGGGTTGTAGGAACGCTAAAAGCGTAACAAGAAATAGGGTGGTCAGTATGGAAGTGAAGAAGTCCTTGCATGACAGTGTGGTAATCCCGACACTGACTTACGGAAGCGAAGCATGGATGTTGGTTGAGAGACTCAGACCAAGAGTGAGAGCAGTGGAAATTAATTACTTAAGGAGTGCGTGCGGAGTTACATGGAGGGATAGACAGACTAATGAGGAAGTAAGAAGGAGATGTGGTGGAGGTAGATGTGCTGGAAAGTGTGAAAAGGAACAACTTGAGATGGTTCGGCCATATGGAACGTATGGAAAGCGAGAGAATGACTAAGAGGGTGTACGAGAGCGAGGTGGAGGGACAGAGAGGGAGAGGTAGACCGAATATGAGGTGGAAGGATGGAGTGAGGAACTACATGAACGAAGGCGGTGCTGGTTGGGGGGAGGGGCGTCGACTGACTGGGGACAGAGGTGCATGGGGGCGGTTCATTCGTGGCCACCCCTTCGGGGATCACGGCGTCAGGCAATAGATAGATAGATAGATATATATATATATATATGTTTGAAGCAGATATTTATCCATTTCTTATTCTACGATTAAGTGTCAAGAAATCCTCTGTGAAGGGCTGACATTTCTTGCTCGGTTAAGCTGTTTTAAAATTATCTAATGAGTTCAATCTCAGGCTGGCAGGGAAAGGGTTAATGTGGCCAGTTAACTCACAGCACACCTGCCCACCCAAACACCTGTACTCAATCTTATCCCATTTACTCCAAAAGTACTGTCATGTTCATGAATATTTAGCCAACTCCTAATGATACAAACAACAGTGAGCAATAACTAATGAATTTGAGTAATTTATTTTTATAAATTGCTTGTGCCACAAAGATCAAATTACTATACAGTACAGTACAAAAAAATGTATGGGTATCCTTTTTATTTGTGAAACAGTTGCAAATCATTAATATTTTCACAAATCAAATTTCAGTTTATTACTGTAATTTCCCCTTGTTTATTGGAAGATACAGTTGTGGTCAGAATATTTTAGAAAGAGAGCGAGGTGGAGGGACAGAGAGGGAGAGGTAGACCGAATATGAGGTGGAAGGATGGAGTGAGGAACTACATGAACGAAGGCGGTGCTGGTTGGGGGGAGGGGCGTCGACTGACTGGGGACAGAGGTGCATGGGGGCGGTTCATTCGTGGCCACCCCTTCGGGGATCACGGCGTCAGGCAATAGATAGATAGATAGATATATATATATGTTTGAAGCAGATATTTATCCATTTCTTATTCTACGATTAAGTGTCAAGAAATCCTCTGTGAAGGGCTGACATTTCTTGCTCGGTTAAGCTGTTTTAAAATTATCTAATGAGTTCAATCTCAGGCTGGCAGGGAAAGGGTTAATGTGGCCAGTTAACTCACAGCACACCTGCCCACCCAAACACCTGTACTCAATCTTATCCCATTTACTCCAAAAGTACTGTCATGTTCATGAATATTTAGCCAACTCCTAATGATACAAACAACAGTGAGCAATAACTAATGAATTTGAGTAATTTATTTTTATAAATTGCTTGTGCCACAAAGATCAAATTACTATACAGTACAGTACAAAAAAATGTATGGGTATCCTTTTTATTTGTGAAACAGTTGCAAATCATTAATATTTTCACAAATCAAATTTCAGTTTATTACTGTAATTTCCCCTTGTTTATTGGAAGATACAGTTGTGGTCAGAATATTTTAGACACTTTTTGATAAACTGGCAAACTGTTTTGATAAACTACTTGTACCATGAAGATCATTATCATTATTATTATTATTCAGCTTGTGTAGGATCTCCAAGAATGAAAGGGATATAGCAACGATCCAAATTAACCCTTAGACTCCTATTTACAGCTACGTCCCTCCTAAGATGAAACTAAAATATATAATTATAGCCAGAATACAATGATAAAAAGGCAGCGTGATACTGAAATTAACTGAACGGGTTAAGAACACATTTACATTGACAATAATTTGAAATTTTTTAATGTACAGTCACGAGCATAAATACTGTGACACCAATCAAATAATTTTCGCCCCTTTGTCTCCAAAGGTATTGCAAAACTTTGTATTCAAACTCACAATTATTTCTGTATTTCATTCTAGCTACCGTCAAACGATTTTATTCAGCTTAGTATAAACCCCTAGTGATGAAGGAGTTGACGTTATTTGGTTGATGTCGCAGCATTTATGCTCGTGACTGTATTTACCTAATTGTTTTACCTAATTGTAGTTTACAGGAGTTGAGCTAAGCTCGTGTTGTCCCGTCTCTCAGTCTACTTTTTATCCAATTTTTTCTTGAAAATATGGATGTTCCTTGCCCCTACCACCTCCTCCTCCAGCCCATTCCATTTGTCAATACATCTATAGGGGAAGCTAAACTTCCTGATATCGTTCTTGCAGGTAGGTCTTTTTACTTTGTAGCTGTGGCCTCTAGTTATTCCTGTATCCATAATTAATATATCCTCCCTATCCAGCCTCTCCAGCCCCCGGGTGCATTTGTACATCATTATCATGTCTCCCCTCTCTCTCCTCTCTTTTAGACTCGGTAGATTTAATTTGTCTAGCCTCCCTTCATATGGCAGTTCTCTGAGACTTGGAACCAATCTAGTAACTGCTCTCTGGATTCTTTCTAACTTGTGAATATGCTTCTTTAGATGCGGGGAGCACACCACTGCTGCATACTCCAATCTTGGTCTAATCATACTCTTCATAATTTTCGCTACCATGGTCTCATCCAAGTAGTTCAGAGCAACTTTCATATTCCCGGCCATTGCATACATTCCGCTAAAGAGCTTGTTAATATGTTTCTCTGGCGACGAATTATCTTGTATAATCAACCCTAAATCCTTTTCTTTTTCGGCCTTGCTAATTATATTATCTCCCATCCTGTACTCCCAATTTGGTCTATTCACACTTCTTCCCATATTTAACACATGGCATTTACTTATATTAAATTTCATTTTCCACTTGGTGCTCCATTCGTATATTTTATCTAAATCCCCTTGCAGCTCCTCACAACTACTTTTATTTGTTATTTGTCTCATAATTTTTACGTCATCTGCAAACATTGACATGTAGGAGTTTATGCCTATCGGCAGGTCATTCACGTACATAAGGAACATGAGAGGTGCCAACACAGATCCCTGCGGCACACCACTCTCAACTTTCCGCCACGATGAGTAAGTTCCTCTAATGTTGGTCCTCATTTCCCTATCTGTTAAATAGCTCTCCATCCATTTCAGCAAACTCCCCCTGACACATCCTAGCGTCTCAAGCTTAGATAACAATCTCTTATGTGGTACCTTATCGAATGCTTTGGAAAGGTCTAAGTAGACGCAGTCCACCCATCCGCCTCTTTCTTGGAGTACATCTATCACCCTACTGTAATAACATAGCAAACTGGTAACACAAGATGTCCCTTCTCTGAATCCAAATTGCTTTGGGGTTATTATCTTCTTTCTCTCCAACATTTTCATCCATCTCTTCCTAATTAGCTTTTCACAAATCTTGCATACAATACTAGTAAGTGAAACTGGTCTATAGTTTAGAGGGTCCTCAGGGTTTCCATTCTTGTATATCGGAATGATATTAGCTCTTTTCCATTCAACAGGAACCTGTCCTTTATCTAAGGAAGCTTGAATTATGTCCCTCACTGGCTCCACTAATTGCTCTGCACACTCCTTTAAAACCCAGGCAGACACTTCATCCGGTCCCATAGCTTTCCTTACTTCAAGTCCTCTCATCGCAGATAACAGCTCATCTCTAGTTATTTCAATCTTACTAAGACCACTCTCCAGTACTCCCGCCTGTGGTTCGTCAAAACCTTCCTCTCTAGTAAAAACTGACCCCAATTTGTTATTCATTACCTCGCACATGTCCGATACATTTTCATACGTCCTAGCATCAACTCTTAATTTAGTAATTTGTTTCTTTACCTTCAACCTTACTGTTTATATATTTATAAAATAATCTAGGATCACTTTCACATTTATTTACTATGTTCTTCTCATAGTTCATTTTAACTTGCCTAATTATGTTAACATATCTATTCCTCTCCTGTTTATATTTATTCCGATTACTCTCAGTGTTCCTTCTTCTTAATCTAGCCCAAGCTGCATCACGCCTACCCAAAGCTCTTTTGCATTTCAAATTAAACCAATCTTTCTGCTTAGTAAAATTTCCAGTTTTATATCTTGGGACAAACAGATTGGTTCCTACTCTATAAATTTCGAGGAATCTACTATATTTACTTTGTACGTCCTGTTCCTTCAAAATAAGATCCCAATCTACTCCCTCTAAATATCTTTTCAAGGATACATAATCAGCTTTACTATAATTTAATCTGTCATTTATGTAGCTATTGTCTAATCTATTGGCATTACTCGAGGTCAACTTCCATTTTAGTAATAGGTGATCACTTTTACCTACAGGACATAGATAGTTTATATCACTAATTTCGTGAGGATCCTTTGTAAAAATCAGATCGAGTTTAGAAGGTTCGTTATTACCCCTCATTCTAGTATTTTCCTTCACATGTTGTGCAAGTACATTTTCCATAACCAACTCCACGAGCCGACTTCCCCAAGATCTCTGATTTGGCCCTGCATCTCCCGATTCCCAATCAACCTCACTACAGTTGAAATCTCCTACCAAGATCAATCGATTCTTCCTTAAAAGCAATCTTCTCAACGACTGAATCATATCCTCGACCATCTCCTCAAACTCCAACTCCCTCCATGCTCTGGTCTTTGGTGGCATGTAAGCTACTGCTATGTCTAGCTTTTTTCCTTCTATATCATTGAGTTCAACTGCCATTATTTCTGCCTTGTCATTATTTAACTCCACTTGCTTTGCTGTCATAGGGTTCTTAACTAATACTGCCACTCCACCTCCCCTTTTTCCCTTTCTATCATATCTCCATATATTATATCCTTCACTAAACACTATATTGCTGTCAAAGTCCTGGTTCAGCTTTGTCTCCGTCAAACAGACTATCTGTGGTTGATCCTTTCTTAATATATCATCCAATTCTACCTTTTTACTGTTTATTCCATCTATGTTAGTGTAGTAGCACAGTATATTGGAATCCTCCTCCTTGTTTCTCTTCCCTCCCTGCCTCCTATCAGGTTCACCTCCTCCTCCATCCCTTCCCTGACCTACCTCCACATTCCCTGCTAGTTCTATTCTCCTCCCCCCCCCCCCCTCCACAATCTCCCGCCCCTCCCTCACCATCTCTCCGTCCTCGGGCTGATCCACTACCTGACTCGCCGTCTCCATCCCCTGCTCCTCCCTCACCATCTCTCTGTCTTCGGTTTGATCCACTACCTGACTCACTGTCTCTATTCCTGCTCCTCCCTCACTATCTCCTTGTCCCCGATTTGATCCACTACCTGACTCACTGTCTCCTTGTTCATTTCTCCTCGTATTTTCCGTTCTTTCTGACTCTGAGTGTACCACTTCTTTAGTTTCCCTTCCTTTACTCTCCAAAAAAATTTCCTTTTCTCCTCATCTGACAATTTTTGATTTTCATCGTCAGCCCTTGCTTGAACTTCTCTCAACTTTTCCCTTTCCTCTATGCTTAAGTCCTTTTTCACCCTAATATGTTTCATTCCAGTACAAATATTTAGCCTCCAGCTTACAATGGTTAATGCTTCAACCACTGACCTAGATTTAAACTCTGCTTTTATCGGTCTCATCTCACCCTTTTTATATCTTCCTAGCCGTCTTACTTCGTCCAGTTCTTACACCCAATCACAGCCTTCGTCTAGACACTCCAATATTTTCTTTACTTTGTCCTCATCCCTTCCCCTTCTTTCCCTCATATCTGCTAAATGTTCTTCAATGTCTCCAAAAATTATTATACTTTTACCTCTATCTACTGTTTCCCTCACTACCTTTTCCTTGCTCTTCAAAACCTACACTACATTCTTCTCAAACTCTCTTTCTCTTTTTCTCTCTCTTCCACCTGCTCCTTCATGATTTCTTCCAATGCATCCACCTTAGCATTCCCCACCCTTGTCCACTCATTTTCTCCTCACTTATTACTCCCTTTACTTTCTCACTTAAATGGCCCTCATACTCCTTTAGCTGCTCCTTGAGTGCCATGTTCTCTGCCTCCAGCTCATCTACTTTCCTTATCACAGCATCTAGGTTAGCAATTAATGGCCCATCTGCAGTTGCTACTGAACTGGCTCCACATATTTCTGTCAGTGACTCCACCTTCACACCTATATCTCTCCTCCAATTCTCCATAACTCCCTTCCATCTTAACAGACCCATCATCTGTCTCTTCACCACAGTCAATTGATCTAGCACTTCATTACCCTCTGCCAGAAATCCCTCAAATTCATAGCTCTCTTCATCTCCCAATAAACTCTGCCTCCGTTTGCCTTGGCCGGTCATTGTTTATATTTATGTAGCCTACAGTTAAAAATGTACAAAACACTTAATAAAATTACAGTAAAATTAAACTACTACCTGGGATAAACCCAGGTAGCGCCGCCTCCGTTTGTGTCACCCTATCTTGAAAAAAGAATAAATGGAAAAAATAAATAGAAATGGGTGTTTGCGAGGTCACCACGAGCAGGTGGGGTACGACTTGATTACCTTCCTAAGAAGGTAACCCAACCGAGGTGTCGCAAGTACTAGGCAAAGATGAAATTGAAAACTTTAACCGTGTTTTGGGCCTTCAGCAGTAGCAGATACGTCACTCGGAAAACTAAACCTCATTGGTTACGATACTGCCACTGCGCAAAGCAGTGATTTTTATTATGATTATCACACATACACTGTGTGTGTGTGTGTTTTTTTTTTTAATAATCATAACACACGCAGGATATATTTCACTGAGAACTTATTGAGGCTAAATATATCTAATTACATTATTTGCTTCATGGGGGGGGGGGGGGGGAGGGTTGATGCCCCTGTGAGTAAATGTATCTGGCAGTAGCATTGATGAAGTAAAAGAAAGAAGTGATCATCTGATTGACAGGGTTAACATTATCTCATCCAACCACTTGGTAAATTATTATTATTATTGAGGCTTTTAATTGCTTTTAACATATTCAAACAATGTACAATATATTTTGTTTGTTTTGTTTTCCCCATAGACTGAAAAGAAAAATGCTTCCCCAGGCCCCCTTGAAGCTAGATTTGCAAATTTTTCAATAGAAAATGTCCTGGCCAATGGTCGATTTCTCCATAATTGTAGGCTCATTGTCAATTCCCCAGTAAAATTTGACACGAGAATAGGGTGAAGCCATATATAAGCATCAAACTAGTGAGGTGAAACAGGGAGGATGAAAGAAAGCCCCCATGGTATTATACAGGGTTAAGGGGAGGCCAGGGGTCTGGTTCATGTAATGCAGGTGTTGTGAGTCATAGAACCTTTGGAGGGGAAAGGTTTCGTTAACCCGGGAGACACTATACTAACAGAGATCGGCCAACCTCCGTCATCTAGTAGTAGGTGTTCCCTAGGCTGCCTTGACCGAACAGCCCCGCCTCCGTCATGTTGGTGCCACTGGTGTTATTCCCTGTTCCAAATAAGTAGGCCAGAAATTGTGAACTCAATAAAAAGGGCTAGAGCAAATAGGCTGTAAATTTCCTAAACTATACCCTGGCTGACCCTTCCCAAATGATAGAAATATTAGCACAATTACTATAGTCGTTTGTGAGTTATAGAGGTTAATAGAGGTTATTGTTCAAGAGTTTTGGCCTGCTTATTTGGAATAGGGTATAGTAGCCTCTCTTTACACTCATACAGTAGCCTTTGTGTATACCAATAACAAATATTCAGCAATAGTATAGGTACAGGATATAAAGTTAGTGTTTGGACGGAAATTCAAATAAATAAATAAAGAATACAGTGATATATCACCCGTTATTTGATCAATTATTCCTTAGTTGAATAGAAATAGATTACTAAAATATTAAAATAACAAAAGTATTATCCATAATAAAGTAGAAAAGTCATCCACAGAAAAGGGGGTAGGTCGTCTACATCTGTTAAGATAATGGCTGCTACATGCACACCAATGTTCAAAGGCACATGAGCAATTACGGTTATTCCACAGGTATGCTGGGCCACAAGTGTTTCTAGCGTGCGCATGCGCGCGCGCGCGCGCGCACACACACACACACACACACACACACACACACACACACACACACACACACACACACACACACACACACACACACACACACACACACACACACACACACACACACACACACACACACACACACACAACTGAACTATAGACCTGTATCACTATTGAGCATCCTCATGAAGATTCTGGAAGGATTAATAAGGGACAAATGGGTGAAATACCTGGAATCCAAAAGATTAATTACTGACCGACAATTTGGATTCAGAGGTGGCAGATCATGTATAAGCAACTTGTTGAGTTTTTACTCTAGAGTAATAGACACAGTGGACAAGAGGGAAGGATGGGTAGACTGTGCCTACCTAGACTTTAAAAAGGACATTTGACAAAGTTCCACACAAGAGATTGCTGTGGAAATTAAAACATGAGGGAAAAGTAGGAGACAAACTGCTGAAATGGATGGAGAGCTACCTTAGCGGAAGACAGATGAGAACAACAGTAAGGGGGAAATCGTCAAACTGGACTCAAATTACGAGTGGGGTACCACAAGGATCTGTTCTAGCCCCAATCATGTTTCTAATATTTGTAAATGACTTGCCTGAGGGACTAACAAGCTACATGAGTATGTTTGCGGACGATGCTAAGCTGCTTAAAACGATCAGAACCCAGGAGGATTGCCTTGAGCTCCAAGCAGATTTGCAAAAGATCCATGAATGGAGCATCAAATGGAATATGGAGTTCAATGCAGGGAAATGTAAGACTCTAGAAATGGGTAAAAGCAAGTACAGACCTAGAAAAGATTATAAACTAGGAAACGAAGCGATTCCCAAAGCAGAAAAAGAAAAAGACTTGGGGATAGAATTTAGGGATAACATGTCTCCAGAAAGCCACGTAAATAAGATAGTGAGAGAATCACTGGCATTATTGGCAAATATTAGGATGTCTTTCAATTATCTTAATGAAAACACCATGAAACAAATAATAACGGCAATAATAAGACCCAGGATGGAATATGCATCTGTAGTGTGGTCCCCTCACTTGAAGAAACATATCCACAAAATTGAGAGGGTACAGAGAGCAGCTACGAGGATGATCCCAGGTTTGGAAAATTTGGAGTACCAAGAGAGGCTCGAGAGATTGAATCTACCTACACTGGAACAGAGAAGGAAACGAGGACAGCAAATTCAGATATATAAATGTGTTAGAGGTATTGACAAAATCGACCAAGAAAACTTCATAGAGAGGGATGGAGGTGAGAGGACAAGAGGTCACAGCTACAAACTAAAAGTGCTAAATAGTAAATCTGATCTGAAAAGTAAAAGATTTCCTACCAACTCGATTAGTGGGTGGAACAAATTGCCAGCCGAAGTAGTGTCTGCACCATCAGTGCATAGTTTCAAAGCACGGTATGACAAACATATCTTAGGAGGTGGGAATTAACGAGCATGCTCACTCCCGCAAATACAACTAGTGTAAGTACAACTAGTGTAAGTACACACACACACACACACACACACACACACACACACTCACTCTCACACACACACACACACACACAAACACACACACACACACACACACACACACACACTCACTCTCACACACACACACACACACACACACACACACACACACACACACACACACACACACACACACACACACACACACACACACACACACACACACACACACACACACACACACACACACAGCCCGTAGCCTAGTAGGTAGCGCTCTCGTCTCACACACGAGGGGTCGGGGGTTCAATCCCCGGCCGGGCGGAGACAAATTGGGCTTGTCTCCTTTCATGTGTTAGCCTCAGTTCACCTAGCTGTAAATAGGTACCTGGAATAAGTGGACGACGTTGTGACGTCCCATCTGGGGTTGGCAAAAATGGTACAAGGCGAGATGGGTATCATATGGTTCACCTAAGCTGATGGCTACCTAAGCCTTCGGGCGAGACGGTACCGTCTATAGTGAGAATGGTACCATACAGATCCACCCTAAGCCTTCGTTTCCGATGTCGCCAATTGGCTAAAAAATACAGACTACACACACATCCACAGCCATTCCAACGATACATATAACACCTACACATATAGGAGGCGGGAAATAACGAGCATGCTCACTCCCGCAATACAACTAGAGTAAGTACAACTAGAGTAAGTACACACACACACACACACACACACACACACACACACACACACACACACACACACACACACACACACACACGGTTACGGTCACGGTGGCCGAGCGCGCTTAGTACTCTGTATTGGGAGCGCTAGCTCTGGTGTCGGGGGTTGAATCCCAGGCGCCGGCAGGGGAAGTTCTCTCAAAAACTTTCCCTGGCCGTGAAGGCAAGATCTGGGCGGATCGTCTCGGGGGACCCACAAGTCTCCTACCCACGTCCTACTCCCTTTTTTTTTTTTTTTTTTTTTTTTTTTTTTTTTCTATATTCCAACTTACTTCCTCTCGGGCATAGGCTGAGAGCCTTAACATTCACCGCTTTACAATGAACAGTGAAGCCCGTGAGGTCTTGTTCCAGTCTAGGGAGTGAAACATGTGAAGCACGTAGAGTACAACGAGCACCTGCCATCTTGCCTTCACATGAGGCACGGTGCTCACTCATGGCCCGAAACGACCCCATCTCTGAAGCCACCTCGTTCCCGTGCTTCACTGTCTCACTCCCTACACTCGGACTCTCACACTTACACACACACAACGCCACCTGTTGAGCAGATAACTCACCAGGCATTGCACCCCTATAGCATATTTTGAATATGGGAATATTCATACAGTGCTATTTAATCAGGGAACAATGAGGGTATTTTATTGATGTTTCGGTGGGCTTTGTGGTAATGCACTGATACTAGGTACAGCACAAATTCCATCCCAATAATATCCCTTGGGAGTATGTAGGCGCTCTCGTTAGCTGCCAGGATCAGTCTGTTGATCCATTAGGATAAGATCTAGGTTAAGTCTGTGTATTTTCAGCCCCATTGGCTGCCGGCTTGAAATAAACCTATTATTATTATTATTATTATTATTATTATTATTATTTATTACACACACACACTCACTCACTCACTCACTCACTCACTCACTCACTCACTCACTCACTCACTCACTCACTCACTCACTCACTCACACACACACACACACACACACACACACACACACACACACACACACACACACACACACACACACACACACAACTTGGAACAACTTGGAGGAGGAGGTGGTGAGAGCGAGGAACATTAACATGTTCAAATCTAGGTTGGATAAAAGTAAATATGGAAATAGGGTAACATAAGTATGATATGTTAGTCCAAAATACTGGGAACTGGGAATATCCATTACGATACTTGTCTAAGTAAAATGGATTGATTATAAAGTAACTAAGACAGGACAACACGAGCGCTGCTCAATTCCTGTAAACTACAAATAGGTAAATACACACACACACACACACCTTTCATGTGTTAGCCTCAGTTCACCTAGCTGTAAATAGGTACCTGGAATAAGTGGACGACGTTGTGACGTCCCATCTGGGGTTGGCAAAAATGGTACAAGGCGAGATGGGTATCATATGGTTCACCTAAGCTGATGGCTACCTAAGCCTTCGGGCAAGACGGTACCGTCTATAGTGAGAATGGTACCATACAGTTCCACCCTAAGCCTTCGTTTCCGATGTCGCCAATTGGCTAAATACAGACTACACACACATCCACAGCCATTCCAACAGTACATAAAACACTTAACATGCATTTCACGCAATACATTCCCAGTTAAGGAGGCGCGATAATAATGAGCTTAGCTCGCATTGCGTGGATTCCCCTTGACGAACAAGTAACTGAGTAACACACACATATCTAAAGAAATAAAGTAGTTGGGATGTCAGTTTGTTGTGTTAACCCTTTCGATATGGGTGACGTCTAATATCAGCCTATTCTGGCAACCATTACACGATATCATATAGTTTAGGAAGAATGTAGGAGATTCATAGGATTAACCCGAAAACGGCGAGGGGGGGGGGTATTGAACTAGCTCCCCATGAGCGAGCATATTGGCTCCATTCAGGCCTATAATCGTCATTTTACGATAAATATCGTTATTACTTCAACACTTCACAACTCTAAACAGTACACCCATCACTAACATCAACAATGCTGTACACATACTCAATAAAACTATCCAAAACGCTGACAAGAAACACATTCCAAGAGGTAACAGAAAAAGACACAACCCCAACTTCACACCAGAAATTCAAAACCTCATCAGACAACGCGACATACTGAAACACTCCCCAGCACCCCACACACAAGACATCACACAACAAATTCAAGCACTCAACACCCAAACTAACAACAAAATACAAGAACAACAAAAACTAAATTGGAATAACTTCCTACAAACACTTGATCACAAAACAAACCCCAAAAAACTATACAAAACACTAAACAGCATCACACTTTCCAACAGCAACACAACACAATCACATGCTGCAATCACAACAACAGACTCTACTCCTTCATGTAAACAACAAGCAAACACTCTCATCAATCACTTTTCACATGTCAGCCACCTAAAACCTCACAAAGACGACCGACGTGTCATCCGACGTAAGAGACAATTCCCCACAGACCCTGACTATACACCCTTCACCAATCACCAGACAAAGCATATCATCAACAATCTCAAGCACTCACCCGCCTGTGGCCTAGACAACATAAGCAACATTCACCTCAGACACCTGGGACCACAAGGCATACAAGCACTCACTAACATATCAAACTACAGCTATTCACACAACACAATACCAGACATTTGGAAGCATGGTATCATCATCACTTTCCCCAAACCCAACAAAGACCCCACGCTACCCTCCTCGCACCGCCCCATCACACTCCTTTGCTCCCCCTCCAAAGTCATGGAACGCCTAGTATTACAACTAATTACACCTGACCTACCCCTAGCTCCAACACAACATGGCTTTAGGCCACTGCACTCCACAAACACTCTTCTCACAGACCTTACACAAAGAGCTTTCGACGGCATCAATTCAGCTAGACCACCACACAGATCACTATTAGCCACACTCGACATTAGTAAAGCCTTCGATGCCATCCCCCGCCACAACCTAACAAACAAAATCTACAACACAAACATGCACAACAACACAAAACGGTGGCTGGCCAACTTCCTAGCAGGCAGATGTGCACACGTATCTTTTGCCGGTCAGTCATCTAAAATCAGAAACTTTCCAAACGGAGTCCCACAAGGATCCGTCCTATCGCCCGCACTCTTCAATCTGTACATGCACGATATAACTACACCCAATACGCCCCAAATAAACTTAGCCTCCTATGCAGATGACATAACACTCACATGCACACACCATGACCCAAAAAGAGCAACAGATCTCCTTCAACCCTATCTCAACACACTACATGGCTGGTGCACTACAAACAGACTTAATCTAGCCCCAGCCAAATCCACCGCAACCCTGCTCACAAGTTGGACAGGAGAACACGAATACATCCCTCAACTCACCATAAACAACACACCCCTAACACATACACACACACCCAAAATCCTAGGAGTAACATATGATACTCATATGACATTCAAACAGCACACCACAAACATTAAAAAGAAACTGACACCCAGACTTAACGCCCTCAGGTCACTTGCTCACACAAAATTTGGACACAACAAAGAAACTACCACCACAGTATATAAACAATACATAAGATCAGTGATGGAATACGCAAGCCCAGCCTGGGCTTCTAACCTAGCTGAAACACATCATAAGACCTTACAGACTATTCAAAACAAAGCCCTGAAGATCATTACAGGCTGCACAGCTACTGCACCCACAGATCACCTACATCAAGAAACCAAAATCCTCAAAGTCAAAGACCATCTGGACATGAGAGGCACTCAATTCCTGGCAGCAGCCTCCACGAACCAAGACCACCCACTAAACTACATGGCAACACACCCACAGACACCAAGAAATATCAAAACAACACCCAGCACACGGTATCGCACACAATTATTGTCCTCTCTCCCTCCCTGCCCACCCCGAACCAACATCCAGAAGCACATCCATACTCATATCTCTCACCGATCCATCCACTCACTCACAGACAACACACAGCTGCATGCACGACCTCCCGAAATCCATCCTTCCGAATCCTCCCTTCCTCGCGAGGACAGAGTCCACCTGGCCAGGCTGAGATGCGGACACCATCCAGCTCTCCTGAGCTATCAGAAGAGACTGGATGACTCCGTTGTCGACGCCTGCCCGGGATGTAACACAGCACCCCATACCATTAAACACATCATAGAAGACTGCATTTCACACAACCACTTACGCCAACAACACAATCTACACTCAATGAGAGCTCTGTGGGAAAGCCCGATCGTGGCCATGGCCTTTCTCAGGGACTCGGGGCTGTTCGGCCAGGCAGCTTAGGGAACAACAACAACAACAACATAAAACAAGTGAAAATATAATTTTTCTGGTCAAAATCGCGAATATAGATGGACCAGCCCATTCATGAATTATGGAGAAAATTGAGGCAACCCCTCCCTCCACGAGGCCTCAAGCCACACTGAGTCTACTCATACACACTCGCTTATGTAACCCACTCGCTAGGCACGTAAGCACATCCTCCACACATTTTGCTAATGTTAGCACAAAAATATACCATCGAATTAGGGAATAACAGGGAAAATAGGTGATAATTGAAGGGAGGGGGGAAGGAGGGGATGTGGAGGAGTTATATGAGGTATAGGGGAAAAAAAACAAAATTGTTTAGTACTACTGGGGCCGTTAAAAATGTTTTTTTTAGGCCTCCCTCTTAAGAACTTTACCGCCCTCGCCCAGTAAAACTTCTTATGAGCTTTGCAGCCGTTGCCGGGTTAATGAGATAGTTTGTAGCCCCCTTAAATCCTAGAGGTACTCCCAAGCTTTTTTTTTCCTATGGGATTGAGGGAGGCAAAAGGCATAACTGCCTATAGCGAGTGCCTCCCCCATAGTTGAAAGAGTGACAGGGCCAAAATCAAGGGACGTTCGAGCCAAAATGCCTGGACACACAGAGTTTGAAGCAATTTAAGTCATAGGAAGAGGAAAAGACTGATTCTGGGAGAGAGTTCCAGAGCTCAGCTGTTGAGTAGAAGAAAGTTTGAGAGTAACGTTTCACTCTTGGGTTGGAGAGTTGCACAGAGTAGGGGTGGGATTGAGTTGCAAGACGGGTACCACGTGCCCTACGTAAAGGAGGTGGTATGCACTGGGATAGCTCTGAGGAACACTGATTATTATAGTAGCGATAGAATAGCGAGAGAGATGCAACATTGCGGCGGAGAGAGAGAGAGATTGCAGAGAGTTGGTGAGTGGACGGGAGTTAATAATACGAAAGGCCTTCCTTTCAACTTTGTCTAGGAGAGCGGTGTGAGAGGAACCTCCCCACACATGTGAACAATACTCAATACAAGGGTGCACTATGCCCCTGTACAGAGCAAGAAGCTGTGCAGGGGAAAAGAACCCCCTAAGGCGGTTGAGCACACCCAGCTTCTGGGAGGCTGCCTTAGCAAGACTGGTAATATGGTCCTTCCAAATGAGAGCAGAAGAAAAAGAGACACCAAGAATATTGAGAGAAGATGAAGGGTTGATTTTTGTATTGTTGAAGAATTAGGGATAGTCCGCTGGGAGATCCTGACGGGTAGATAGATGGAGAAATTGGGTTTTGGAAGCATTAAAGTTAACAAGGTTTTCTCTGCCCCAATTGGAAATAGTATTTAGATCAGAATTTAAGAGTTCTATGGCTTCATTAAGTTTGTCGTTGAGGGATTGCTGGCTGGGACGTTCTGAAAAACGAATGGAGTAGTGTAAGGTTGAGTCGTCTGCGTATGAATGGATGGGAATTAAGGTACAGTTAAGGAGATCATTTATAAAAAATTAGAAGAGAATAGGAGATAGGACAGAGCCCTGAGGAACACCGGAGTTTATAGGGTGAGGAAGTGAACAATGGCCGTCCACAACCGCGGCTATGGAACGGCCGGAAAGGAAATTAGAGACAAAGGCACAGATGGAGGGATAGAAACCGAAGGAGGGTAGTTTAGAAATTAAAGATTTATGCCAGACTCTATCGAAGGCTTTCGATATGTCTAGTGCAATAGAAAAAGTCTCACCGAAGTCCCGAAAGGAGGATGACCAAGAGTTAGTAAGATATGAAAGAAGATCACCAGTAGAGCGACCCTTAAGGAAGCCATACTGGCGATCTGAGAGCAGATTATGAGAAGAGAAATGCTTAAGAAATTTGGAAGCAAGAATAGTTTCAAAAACTTTAGAAAGACAAGAGATGAGAGCAATTGGACGATAGTTGGAGGGTTGAGAGCGGTCACCCTTCTTGGGGACAGGTTGAATGTGAGCAAACTTCCAGCATGAAGGGAAGACTTTAGAGGATAGACAGAGACGAAAGAGTTTGCCTAGGCAGGGAGTCAGCACCGAAGCTTAATAACATTATCTAAAACTAGCCAGAATGATAGGAATTAAAGCATCATTGTATTGGAGGGTTAATAACTACTATGGTTATATTTATATTGATTATAGTTTTAGACGGATGGAGACACCGGTGATGGAGAGATCTGGCATCATTAATTTACCACCAAGCCTTATTCTATAGTATAATCGTTAGTGGAAGGATTTACCTACTTCTAACAACTTAAATGCAACTTCCTTTCATCTCTGAATTATAAATTAATCCGCAATAGCATTATATTCTGCCACATTCACAATACATTGAGCTGCTTCATCTGTCTACAACTGTACAATACTTGATAATGTTGCAAATTATTTATGTAGTTGGATGTATTGACAGTTGAGTCGCTTTTTCCTGAAGAAATAACAGTACTGTACTGTACAATTATTTGCTAAATTTATCTTGCTGGTATAAATTGAAATTCTTGTACTGTACTGTACTGTACATCCAATTTAGCAACTTTCTTGTAGGCCTATAGCAAAACCTCTATTGATAATACACCAGCATCTGGTGAATCATACTCGCAGTAAAGAACTTGTTATTAACCGTTAATTAATAAATTTCTGTAAAGCCGGTGTCAGACGAGCACATTTTTGGCAATTTTTGATAAACTAGTTCGTTCTTATAGGCTACTGTACTAGTTTTGGGTATTTTTGCATTGGAATTGACAAGACTGGATGTATATGATTTTAAGAGACTGAAATAATATGCAACTATACTTAAGATGCCAGACCACAATTGCCGGAAAAAGCACTTGTGTGACAACGGTGATTATGGTGCAAAGTTGATTAAATCTACAGTATATTGTACTTTTTACTACCAGGTGAGCCGGGGTGATGCCAGACGTGAGATGGAGCCACTGACAGACAGTGAGGAGGCTGTGGCTACCTCACTCCCTGACCCCGACCCTGACCCCCCCAGGAGACATCATGCTCACAGTGATCCCCCCAGGAGACATCAGGACCCCATTGACACCCCTAGGACACATAAGACCCCCATTGACACCCCTAGGACACATAAGACCCCCAGTGACCCGGAGAGATGGGAGGAAGACGGGGACACCTGCAATGACCACAATGGTGAGGGATACATACCCATTTACTAACCATTACTGAGTGAATGATGAGGTTGAATTTACTGTACTTAAGAACCAGGGTCGGGATAGATCTGTTGTAAGAATTGTATGGAAGATCTTCAGAAACTTGTTACCATTGTTGACAATGAGGGGGCTCTTCCTCCACACCAAGAGAAGCTGTGTATACTAAATACAGTATGTGACAAGTGTGCTACTTTATGGTAGTGAAATATGGGCAGTCAAAGAGGATGACATCCATAGACTTGAACGTACTGTAATGAGTATGGTGTGATGGATGTTGTTGTTGTTGTTGTTGTTGTTGTTGTTGTTGTTGTTGTTGTTGTTGTTGTTGTTGTTGTTGTTGTTGTTGTTGTTGTTGTTGTTGTTGATTTGTTGTGGTTGTTGTTGTTGTTGTTGTTGTTGTGTTGTTATTGTTGTTGTGTTGTTGTTGTGTTTGTTATTGTTGTTGGTTGTTGTTGTGTTGTTGTGTTATTGTTGTTGTTGTTGTTGTTGTTGTTGTTGTTGTTGTTGTTGTTGTTGTTGTTGTTGTTGTTGTTGTTGTTGTTGTTGTTGTTGTTCCCTAAGCTGCCTGGCCGAACAGCCCCGAGTCCCTGAGAAAGGCCATGGCCACGATCGGGCTTTCCCACAGAGCTCTCATTGAGTGTAGATTGTGTTGTTGGCGTAAGTGGTTGTGTGAAATGCAGTCTTCTATGATGTGTTTAATGGTATGGGGTGCTGTGTTACATCCCGGGCAGGCGTCGACAACGGAGTCATCCAGTCTCTTCTGATAGCTCAGGAGAGCTGGATGGTGTCCGCATCTCAGCCTGGCCAGGTGGACTCTGTCCTCGCGAGGAAGGGAGGATTCGGAAGGATGGATTTCGGGAGGTCGTGCATGCAGCTGCGTGTTGTCTGTGAGTGAGTGGATGGATCGGTGAGAGATATGAGTATGGATGTGCTTCTGGAAGTTGGTTCGGGGTGGGCAGGGAGGGAGAGAGGACAATAATTGTGTGTGATACCGTGTGCTGGGTGTTGTTTGATATTTCTTGGTGTCTGTGGGTGTGTTGCCATGTAGTATAGTGGGTGGTCTTGGTTCGTGGAGGCTGCTGCCAGGAATTGAGTGCCTCTCATGTCCAGATGGTCTTTGACTTTGAGGATTTTGGTTTCTTGATGTAGGTGATCTGTGGGTGCAGTAGCTGTGCAGCCTGTAATGATCTTCAGGGCTTTGTTTTGAATAGTCTGTAAGGTCTTATGATGTGTTTCAGCTAGGTTAGAAGCCCAGGCTGGGCTTGCGTATTCCATCACTGATCTTATGTATTGTTTATATACTGTGGTGGTAGTTTCTTTGTTGTGTCCAAATTTTGTGTGAGCAAGTGACCTGAGGGCGTTAAGTCTGGGTGTCAGTTTCTTTTTAATGTTTGTGGTGTGCTGTTTGAATGTCATATGAGTATCATATGTTACTCCTAGGATTTTGTGTGTGTGTGTATGTGTTAGGGGTGTGTTGTTTATGGTGAGTTGAGGGATGTATTTGTGTTCTCCTGTCCAACTTGTGAGCAGGGTTGCGGTGGATTTGGCTGGGGCTAGATTAAGTCTGTTTGTAGTGCACCAGCCATGTAGTGTGTTGAGATAGGGTTGAAGGAGATCTGTTGCTCTTTTTGGGTCATGGTGTGTGCATGTGAGTGTTATGTCATCTGCATAGGAGGCTAAGTTTATTTGGGGCGTATTGGGTGTAGTTATATCGTGCATGTACAGATTGAAGAGTGCGGGCGATAGGACGGATCCTTGTGGGACTCCGTTTGGATAGTTTCTGATTTTAGATGACTGACCGGCAAAAGATACGTGTGCACATCTGCCTGCTAGGAAGTTGGCCAGCCACTGTTTTGTGTTGTTGTGCATGTTTGTGTTGTAGATTTTGTTTGTTAGGTTGTGGCGGGGGATGGCATCGAAGGCTTTACTAATGTCGAGTGTGGCTAATAGTGATCTGTGTGGTGGTCTAGCTGAATTGATGCCGTCGAAAGCTCTTTGTGTAAGGTCTGTGAGAAGAGTGTTTGTGGAGTGCAGTGGCCTACAGCCATGTTGTGTTGGAGCTAGGGGTAGGTCAGGTGTAATTAGTTGTAATACTAGGCGTTCCATGACTTTGGAGTGATGGGGCGGTGCGAGGAGGGTAGCGTGGGGTCTTTGTTGGGTTTGAGGAATGTGATGATGATACTATGCTTCCAAATGTCTGGTATTGTGTTGTGTGAATAGCTGTAGTTTGATATGTTAGTGAGTGCTTGTATGCCTTGTGGTCCCAGGTGTCTGAGGTGTATGTTGCTTATGTTGTCTAGGCCACAGGCGGGTGAGTGCTTGAGATTGTTGATGATATGCTTTGTCTGGTGATTGGTGAAGGGTGTATAGTCAGGGTCTGTGGGGAATTGTCTCTTACGTCGGATGACACGTCGGTCGTCTTTGTGAGGTTTTAGGTGGCTGACATGTGAAAAGTGATTGATGAGAGTGTTTGCTTGTTGTTTACATGAAGGAGTAGAGTCTGTTGTTGTGATTGCAGCATGTGATTGTGTTGTGTTGCTGTTGGAAAGTGTGATGCTGTTTAGTGTTTTGTAGATTTTTTTGGGGTTTGTTTTGTGATCAAGTGTTTGTAGGAAGTTATTCCAATTTAGTTTTTGTTGTTCTTGTATTTTGTTGTTAGTTTGGGTGTTGAGTGCTTGAATTTGTTGTGTGATGTCTTGTGTGGGGGTGCTGGGGAGTGTTTCAGTATGTCGCGTTGTCTGATGAGGTTTTGAATTTCTGGTGTGAAGTTGGGGTTGTGTCTTTTTCTGTTACCTCTTGGAATGTGTTTCATGTCAGCGTTTTGGATAGTTTTATTGAGTATGTGTACAGCATTGTTGATGTTAGTGATGGGTGTACTGTTTAGAGTTGTGAAGTGTTGTTCTGTCTCATTTGTGAATGCTTCCCAGTTAGCTCTTTTATAATTGGTGTATGTGTGTTTGTGGCTAGCTGGGGTGAGTCTGGTTTTGGTGGTGATAATGATCGGGAGGTGGTCAGAGCCTAAGGTTCTGACCACCCTCCAGGATGTTGTGGGGGCGAGTTCTGGGGAGCAAAAGGTGATGTCTGGAGATGATGGGTTATAGAGGGCTTGGTGAGGAATATGGGTATGTTGATGGATGTCGTTAAGGATGATGAGGTTATCGGTTTGGTTTTGTAGTACCAGCCCTCTGTCTGTGTCGGGGTTGTCGACAAACCAGGCCGACGTCTTGGCGTTGAAGTTGTTGTTGTTGTTATTGTTGTTGTTGTTGCTGCTGCTGTTGCTATTTCCCAGGCTGTCTGGCCGAACAGACCCAAGGTCCCGAGCAAGGCCAAGGCCACAACTGAGCGGCCCCACAAAACCCTCCCTGCCCACCACTAACAAAGCCCAGGTGACCGAAGCCACCCAAGGCGGGGAGCTGAGGAGGGCACAGAAACGCCCGGGAAACCAATGCCCCACCCATGGCCCTGTGCCCCTCAGCAAGTATGTAGAGAAAGTTGAGGGGCAAAGGACATAATTGACGCTTTGGCCCCCAATCTACCAACCTCTTGGTTGGGAGTAGGGAGGTCAATCCACGGAAAAGACGCCGTCACTTGAGATCTAAAAATATATAAATAAAAGGAACAGTCAGAGTAAGCTATGGGTATGGCAGAGATCGCTCAGCTCTCACTCTGATAGACCAGCCCATCACCATGGATGTATAATGCCACAGTGAGAGGGAGACCAACTCGAGCAGAGCTGAGAGAGTGACTTGGTATACAGTGCATCAGTGAGGTGAATCAGATGGTACATACTGATACTGGTAGACCACAGTGTTTTGGCAGGTTGTCGAATGAGATAATAGTCTCATCTTTTTTGTCATTATTACTAAATATACAAGGTAAAAATAATGTTTTACAGTTGGTTATGATAAAATAACCAACACAATACAATTTCGTACCTATTGTCTCATATTCATTCCAGTCTTAAAACAAAATAGTCCCAGTTTGACACACTGGTATGGAGAATGGATGAGGTTGATTGGGTGAAGTGTGTTAATAGAATGGAAGTGGAGGGAAGGATGACAATTAGGTAGGCTGAGAATAACCAGGGATGAGGTTTTGTGGAATTATATGTGTTCGGCTACTTTAAGGGGATCATGCCCGTGACCTGTACAAAAATATGGTAATGTACTTCCTTTTCAACTGGTAAATTTTAACTGGTTATATGATTATGATATTTTAAATTTATTCTAGCTAACATTAGATGATCAATTCAGTTGTGTTATAACCAAATATTTACAAATACTATAATAACTCCTTCATTATATTTATATAATTTTTTGCAGTACAGTAGTCTAGTAAGTGTACCTAGATTCCTACTTTTCTGAACGGGAAGTACTGAAGATCAGCAGATAGGTTAAAGTAAATAGATAAATTAAAACTTTTGTCTTTTTATTTGTGTGTGAACAGCTCAATCTGGTGATACTCCTGACTTCAGCATCCAACGTTTGGCACACTCAGATGGCAGCAAACGACCGGTATGTCCACCTCCACCCTCAGCCACACACTTTAGGGTTTGCTTAAACCCTCAATATGATGGTGTCATTTTCAATTTATTCTAGCTAACATAAGATAATTATATTCAAGTTGGAGGACTTATAGATAGATATTCAAATGAGTGACAACTATTTCAATTATTGAAGGACTTATTGATAGTAACTTAACCCTTTGAGTTCTACAGGTTCTTTGTAAACATTTACGTAGTACGTAGTGTTTCCCCGGACTGGCACTTTCCGCCCAATAGTATAGGGGCCCGAACCTGGTGGTAGCGCTTCAGGAGGCTGCCCTGTCATTGGGCGAAAAATACCAGGCCAGTCGTAGTGCCGTGTACGCGCACGGGTGCGTTCCTGCGGCTGGTTCTGGTGGGGCGTACCGAGGCCACTGGATCCTACCCCCTTGTAATCTTGGGGGAAGGTACTGGGAATGGTCCCGGGCTAGACTGGAACCGGAGTTCTGGGGGCGGTGATGCTCATTTGCCAGCCAAAATACCCAACTTATGACAATACAACCTAAAAAGAAACGTAAGTCCGATGAATCAAAACCGCACAGGACAAGGACAAATGCCCCCTACAATCTCAGACTTGCTAGTGTGAATGTTGGTAGTATGAATCTGCGGGCAAATGAAGTGGCTGAGATGTGTGAGAGGAGGTGAGTGGACGTCTGCTGTACCCAGGAAACACTCTGGAAGAGGCATGGGGTACAGTGGATTGTCAGAAAAAATAACAGATATAGGATATACTGGATGGGAGTGGAGACTGATAAAGCAAAAGGAGGAGTGGGTGTTCTGGTGTCTGAAGAGCTGGCGGAAAGTGTGCTTCAGATTACGACAGTTAGCGAAAGGCTGATTGTTCTGAAGTTGAAAGTTGGTGAAAGAATTCTGAATGTGATATCTGCATATGCCCCACAGGCTGGTCTACAGAAAGAGATAAAAGAGGACTTCTGGAATGACACCGTCAGTGTCATTTCAGGCCTCTCGGAGAATGAAATAACAATCGTGGGGGGGGGGACCTCAATGGTCACGTGGGAGCATCTGCAGATGGATACGAGGGGGTACATGGAGGAAATGATTACGGAAGGAGAAATCTGGAAGGCGAATATATATTGGAGTCCTGCGTTGCACTCAACATGGTTGTGTGTAACACAAAGTTCAAGAAAAGACAGAGCCACCTGATTACATATAACTCTGGGGTCTCCAGTAGCCAGATAGATTACTTCTTGGTTAACAGGAAAGACTGGAAACTAGTTCGAGATGTAAAGGTCATCCCGAGCGAAGAATGTATCCCCCAGCATAAGCTACTTGTGTGCGACATGAGCTTATACAGAGATCCTAAGCGCAAGAAGGTATATACTGTATACCCAAAAGGAAAGTGTGGCTGCTGAAGGACAAGGAAGTTAGGGATAGGATTCATAGTGAACTGGAGGAAATTAATAGAAATAAGGAAGCTAGGCCTAACGATGTAAATAGTCAATGGAACTTTCTTAAGCATAGCCTTATCGCTGCCACTGACAAAGTCTGTGGGAAAACAAAGGGTCACCCCAGGAATAAGACCTCCTGGTGGTGGAACGATGAGGTAGAACATGCTGTGAAAGAGAAAAGGAGATGCTTCAAAGCATGGAAGAAAGGAGGCAGCAAGAAGGAATACCAGGCAGCTAAACGAACTGCCAAAAGAGTTATTTACAATGCTAAAAATCGCATTAAGGACCTGGTCCTCGAACAAGTGTGTAACACTGACAATCCCAATGGGATCTTCAACCTAGCTAGGCGAGTTAAAAATTACAGTAGGGATATTATAAGTGAACAGTGTGTTAGAAACGATAATGGGAAGATTGTGTATGCAGAAAATGAAATCAGAGAAGCATGGAAGGTACACTATGAACGATTGCTAAATGTAGAGTTTGAATGAGATAAGGAACAGCTTAGTATCGAAAAACCAATATCTGGGCCCCCTCCTTTGATAGCACCAGCTGTAGTGAGCGACGCAATCAATAAAATGAAGGACGGTAAAGCTCCAGGTTGCTCTGACATTGTCGCTGAGATGATAAAAGCCTCAGGGGAGACTGGTGTAAACTTAGTCACTGAGTTGATAAACACCATTATTAAAGATGAGAAAATCCCAGAGGATTGGCTCAAAAGTGTAATAGTAAATATATACAAAGGAAAAGGGGATGCTCTAGATAGAGCAAATTATAGGGGCCTGAAAATGCTCGACCAAATCATGAAGGTCTGTGAGAGAGTCCTTGAGGGTTTGATCAGGCAAAGCATCTCCATTGATGATATGCAGTTTGGTTTTATGCCAGGACGGGGTACAACCGATGCTATCTTCATAGTCAGGCAGATACAGGAAAGATACTAAAAGGCAGGGATCTTTACTTTGTGTTTGTAGACCTGGAAAAGGCCTTTGATAGGGTGCCTAGAGATGTTGTGCAGTGGGCTATGAGGAAACTTGGTGTGGAAGAGTGGCTGGTGCGTGTGATAATGAAGATGTATGAGGACTCCCGAAGTGCGGTGAGGGTGAAGGGTGTACTCAATGATGAGTTCGCAGTCCATGTTGGAGTCCATCAGGGTTCAGTGATAAGCCCCCTCCTCTTTATTATGGTCTTGGAGGCACTGTCTAGAGTTTTTAGAGGCGGACTCCCGTTGGAACTGTTTTATGCAGACGATTTAGTCCTAATAGCTGACAGTATGCAAGATGCTGAGCCCAAATTCAGAGAGTGGAGAGAGGGCATGGCGAGCAAGGGTTTAAGAGTCAATATTAACAAAACCAAGGTTATGGATTGTAGATTGAGACGAGGCAATGTGGAAAAGAGCGGTGCATACCCATGTGCAGTGTGTGGAAAGGGAGCAGGCGTTAACTCAATTCAATTTAGCATCTGTCGATGTTGGGTACACCATGGGAGTAAGCGCTGTAGTAGAATAAAGGGACCCCTGCCGAAGGATAAGTCAGAAATAAAGAAATTTGAGTGCGTAGTGTGCAAAGGCGAGCTTGTGTTAAGTGATGATCCTGTGGCTGTGAATTTTGGAAATGAGTCTTTGGAGCTGGTGAACAAGTTTTGTTACCTAGGAGATACCATCTCTGCCCTTGGTGGGGCCGAGGCTGCCACTGTTGCTAGAATTAGGTGTGGCTGGGGGAAGTTCAGAGAACTGATGCCAATCCTGACCATGAAAAGAATGCCTCTCCCCCTGAAGGGAAAGGTGTATGCCTCATGTGTTAGAAGTGCAGTGACGTATGGCTCAGAAACATGGGCCGTTAAAGTAGAGGATGTCAACAGAATGGAGCGTAATGAGATGAGAATGGTGAGATGGATGTGTGGGGCCAGGCTACAGGATAGAATAACAAATGTTGAGCTGAGGAGACGTTTAGGTGTAAAGAGTATTAGCGAGGTGATGTGTACAAGTAGACTGGGATGGTATGGACATGTGGAGAGAATGGATGAACAAAATTGGGTGAAAAAATGCAGGTCTGTGATTGTGGAGGGAGCTGCACCAAGGGGTGGACCGAGGAAGACCTGGGATCGGACTATTCGCGCCGATCTCAAAGAACTTGACAAGTGAAGCAGCCCTTAACAGGGTTGCCTGGAATGCCGCCATTAGGACAAGAGACTGAAACTGCACTTATGTGTGGAACACTCAGTCTTAAAATGTTATGTATATATGTATGTATTTGTGTGTTGAGTAAAGATGGGAGTATGGATGAAGAAGTGCGGGAGAGGGTGCAACAGAGGAAGAGGGTTGTAGGAACACTGAAAGCAGTAACAAGAAATTGGGTGGTCAGCATGGAAGTAAAGAAGTCATTGCATGACTGTGTGGTAATCCTGGCATTGACTTACGGGAGCGAAGCATGGACGTTGGTGGAGAGACTCAAACCAAGAGTGAGAGGGGTGGAAATGAGTTACTTGAGAAGTGCATGCGGAGTTTCACGGAGGGATAGACAGACAAATGAGGAAGTACGAGAGAGGTTTTGTGTGGATGTAGATATGCTGGAAAGTATGAAAAGGAACACCTTGAGATGGTTCGGTCATGTGGAACGTATGGGAAGCGAAAGAATGACTAAGAGAGTGTACGAGAGTGAAGTGGAAGGACAGAGAGGGAGAGGTAGACCGAGTGAGAGGTGGAAGGATGGAGTTATGAAGTATATGAGCGAAAGTGGTGTTGGATGGGAGGAGGGGCATTGACTGACTGGGGACAGAGGTGCTGGGGGCGTTTCGTTTGTGGCCACTCTTTCGGGGATCACGGCATCCGGCAATATATAGATAGACCTTTGATATTATCTTCATCCAGAGCAAAAGTGAGAAGGAATTTAAGGAACTTAGTCTTTTAACTGTACAGCCATGGTAGCATGGCTAAGCTTATGTGTACATGTTGACAATTCTCCAGAGGGCAGAGTCACTGCTTTGAAGAACAGAGGCAGTGAGAACCTGGAGTTGCCATTAGGTCGTAGTATGGGATTATTCATTGCCAGATGCCTTTTCTGGTGCCAACCCATTTTAGTCGCATCTTACAGCATGCATTTGGATATGCAGAGGTTGTTGACCATTTTCTAACACTATCCCAGAATAGAGCAAAGGCACTTATCCTCCAGGGGGTTTAGGAGCTTCATTATAATTTACATTAAATACTACATGTTCTTCAAAAATAATTGTTTCCTTTGATTGCAGTGTAGGTAAATGTGCTGAAATATACTTTGTAGCCTCAAATATATGTCATAGTGATATTGTTGCATTAAACTAGACTTACTTACTGAAATACAGTATAAACAATCGTAATATTATCTTTTTCCTAATTCGTCCTCTTGATTCCAGAACCGTCCAACCCTCAAGCTCATTGCGTCTGGTCAGAGCCCCACCTTGGGTTCACCGGACTCTGATACCGATGTGTTGGGCTACCTTGACTATACTCCCGACCCACTCTCAGACTCAGAAAATGGTGAGTTTGTTTGTTTTATCTGTGCATGTCTCTTTCTTTTCAGACTTTCTTCCTTTATCTTTCTTCCTCTCTATCTCTGTATATGTCTATCTCTTTTCTGACTTTCTTCCTTTGGCTTTTTTCCTCCTTATCTATATATCTCTTTTCTGACTTTCCTTCTCTGTCCTCCTTCCTCTCTATCAATCTACAGTATATGTCTCTCTTTGGGCACTCAAGACTTTGATACCAATGTGTTGAAGTACCTTGCCAATACCACATACCCTCAGCAGGTGCCCAACCCCGAAAGGGGTTGAAATAGGGGAGCTGTCGCCCCACCAAAGGCGGCTTTCTAGGGCCTTTCCTAGCTGATGCTGAGAGGATTGGGTTCTAGTCATGTGGTGGTGGGCTGATCTATCAGAGTGAAAGTTGAGCGTTCTCTGCCATACCCATAGCTTACTCTAACTGTTCCTTTTACGTATATATTTTCTAGATCTCAAGTCTCTTCCGTGGATTGACCTCTCTACTGCCAAGCTAGAGGTTGGCAGACTGGGATCCAAAGTGTCACATTTTTCCTTTGACCCTCAACTTTCCCTTGAGAGGGACAGGGCCTTGGGTGGGGCTTCGGTGTCCCGGGCATTTCCGCACCCTCCTCAGCTCCTCACCTGGGAGCGGCTTCGGTCACCTTGGCATTCTTAGTGGTAAAGCAGGGAGGGTTCTGTGGGGGCGCTCGTTCATGGCCTTGGCCTTGCTCGGGACCTTGGGGCTGTTCGGTCAGACAGCCTGGGGAACAACAACAATAACAACCCCATCTATCTATGAAGGAACAGCGAGAGAAGGTGCATGTTTGTTTGTAAGTAGCAAATGGAAGGAATGTGTAAGAGAGTATGGGTCTGTGGGTTCAAGGATTGTGTGGGTGAGAATGAAAGTAGGAATACAAACGTGGGTGATTGTATGCGTGTATGCCCCGACAGAGGATATACTTGAAAGAAAGAAAGAGGAGTTCTGGATGAATGTGGAGGCGTGCCTGGAGAAGTAGATAGATCTATCTAAACGTAATGAAGCCATAGAACTCTTAAATTCTGATCTAAATACTATTTCCAATTGGGGCAGAGAAAACCTTGTTAACTTTAATGCTTCCAAAACCCAATTTCTCCATCTATCTACCCGTCAGGATCTCCCAGCGGACTATCCCTTATTCTTCAACAATACAAAAATCAACCCTTCATCTTCTCTCAATATTCTTGGTGTCTCTTTTTCTTCTGCTCTCATTTGGAAGGACCATATTACCAGTCTTGCTAAGGCAGCCTCCCAGAAGCTGGGTGTGCTCAACCGCCTTAGGGGGTTCTTTTCCCCTGCACAGCTTCTTGCTCTGTACAGGGGCATAGTGCGCCCTTGTATTGAGTATTGTTCACATGTGTGGGAGGTTCCTCTCACACCGCTCTCCTAGACAAAGTTGAAAGGAAGGCCTTTCGTATCATTAACTCCCGTCCACTCACCAACTCTGCAATCTCTCTCTCCACCGCAATGTTGCATCTCTCTCGCTATTCTATCGCTACTATAATAATCAGTGTTCCTCAGAGCTATCCCAGTGCATACCACCTCCTTTACGTAGGGCACGTGGTACCCGTCTTGCAACTCAATCCCACCCCTACTCTGTGCAACTCTCCAACCCAAGAGTGAAACGTTACTCTCAAACTTTCTTCTACTCAACAGCTGAGCTCTGGAACTCTCTCCCAGAATCAGTCTTTCCCTCTTCCTATGACTTAAATTGCTTCAAACTCCGTGTGTCCAGGCATTTTGGCTCGAACGTCCCTTGATTTTGGCCCTGTCACTCTTTCAACTATGGGGGAGGCACTCGCTATAGGCAGTTATGCCTTTTGCCTCCCTCAATCACATAGAAAAAAAAAAAAAAAAAAAAAAATCTATCTATTGCCTGACGCCGTGATCCCCGAAGGGGTGGCCACGAACGAACCGCCCCCATGCACCTCTGTCCCCAGTCAGTCGATGCCTCTCCCCCCAACCAGCACCGCTCTCGTTCATGTACTTCCTCACTCCATCCTTCCACCTCATATTCGGTCTACCTCTCCCTCTCTGTCCCGCCACCTCTCTCTCGTACACCCTCTTAGTCATTCTCTCGCTTTCCATACGTTCCATATGGCCGAACCATCTCAAGTTGTTCCTTTTCACACTTTCCAGCACATCTACCTCCACACCACACCTCCTTCTTACTTCCTCATTAGTCTGTCTATCCCTCCATGTAACTCCGCACGCACTCCTTAAGTAATTAATTTCCACTGCTCTCACTCTTGGTCTGAGTCTCTCAACCAACGTCCATGCTTCGCTTCCGTAAGTCAGTGTCGGGATTACCACACTGTCATGCAAGGACTTCTTCACTTCCATACTGACCACCCTATTTCTTGTTACTGCTTTTAGCGTTCCTACAACCCTCTTCCCCTGTTGTACCCTCTCCCGCACTTCTTCATCCATAGTCCCATCTTTACTCAACACACTGCCCAGATACTTAAAAGAGTTGACGATCTCCATAAACAACCCCATACCCTCTCTCAAACTTGAACCATGGTGGGTTGGCTTTTTCAAGCTGTATAATGTCTTATCAAATCTTATGGAGTTATTCCCTCTCTTTTGGATTAAATGAAGTGAAGCATTGTCCGGAAGTGTAAAATTACAGAAAGCATTAAATATCTTTACCTTTCAAATTTTAATTGTTTTCTTTACCTTATCTGAAAGACTGAGGTAATAGTGTAAATCAGATATTTAATAGTGGCCCCTTCATCATTGACGATGTTGCCTATTAGTATAATAGTCTCCATTCAACACCCACGTCAGTCGTTTGAATCAACTGCCGCGAGGAAGAAAGAGATTCATCTTCATAAGTGCAACGCTACTTCTCTTATGGTGTCGTCACAGATTGGGTACCCACTACGAAAAAACTTCGTAAAAAAATAAGAGAACTCAAAAGGAAAAAGAATTTTCCACTTTAACACTGTTATTCACAAGCTTCCCACATTCGGTGGATTTTCTTGTGTTGTGGCTTCTTACCGCCTCTCGCCAAGCGCAACAATTCCTCCTTCTCTTCCTCGCGGGCCAACCGTCAACACTAGTGCCCCCGAGCTCCGGCTTCATTCGACGTTCGCTCTCCTCTAGTGAGTCCCTACTCATTTGTATATATCTGGGGGATAGTGATCAAGGGTTTAGATTAGCTAGCACGGGTTGTGTATTATTGGCCCGCAGGAAGTGTTAAAATTAGGGTACTTTCAGGCATTTACTTGTGTTCATTCTTGTTACCACACGCGTGGTTTTACTTGTTGCTATGCGCCTTAGTTTTTGCTTTTCCTTTAGTTAGGAGGCTCTTTTATTCATCGCTAGCTGTTCCTTTGTCCAGCTATGGGTCTTGGGACCCCGTCTTTGTCTTTTAGCAGACGCGCTGGGTTAAGGTTGTCACACGTGGTTGTGGGACCTTCCGGCGTTCCGTGTCTGCCGGGAAGTCCCGTTTGGGGGCTTTCCCTGTTTCTCTGAGCCTTTGTTAGTTCTTTTACTTTCCCTTTAGTTAGGAGGCTTTATTCATCACTTCGTTCAGCTTTGGGTCTTGGGACCCCATCTTTGTCTTTTAGCAGACGCGCCGGGTTTCGGTTGTCACACGTGGTTGTGGGACCTTCTGGCGTCGGGGTTTGCTGAGAGGTCCCATTTGGGGGCTTTCTCTGAGCCTTTTGCTCTGCTTTCGCTGCTCTTTCGTGTTTTTTCATTTTGAAAGTTAATTTCTCATGATGCCTTTAGGTTAGCTTTTGGGGGGGGGGGATCTATTTAATTTTTCTCTGTGTGAATTATTTTGTGCCCCACTTTTCTTGCGCTCCCTGTGGGTTCGTGTTGCACACTTCCCGGGAGTCCAAGGAGACGTCCTTACGTCAGGGTTGGTTTGAGAGTAACGGTGGTTTTCTCTCGTGGTGTTTTGCACCGAGTGAACTCCTCTCTGGCCCCGCCGGCCTCGGTTCTGCGACCCAGGTTTCAGTACCGGCGTGGGGTTATGTTCCTCTTTCCTCCCCTGTCTTGGGATCTTTGTGGAGTTTCCCTCCTTCCGGCGACCTGGTATGGCCGGCGGAAGGAGGGATGTCCGGCAAAGATAAAGATTTTGGCGTGCCGCCCGGCCCATTGTTGTGTTTACCCCGTCTTTCACGGTGACTAGGTTTGTAAACGTACCGGCGCCTGGTAGCAATTTTTTATAATGGCACGCAGATACCCGCCGCCAACTGGCCTGAACAATGACTCATGTCATAGGATGGCACTCCGTCTTCTGTGTGAACGACCCTTTGTTGTCTTTACCCCGTCTTTCACGGCGACTAGGCATGTAAACGTACCGGCGCCTGCTAGCAATTTTTTATAATAGCACGCAGATACCCGCCGCAAACTGGCCTAAACAACGAGGCCTCATGTCATACATTGGCATTCTGTCTTCTGTGTGAAGTCGCCGCCTCTAGACAATTTTGGACGGTTTTACCGGCGGTCTTTTCTTAGCAGGGCCGCCGGGTTCTATTTTTGCAAATAGTGAAAAAAAAAAAAAAAAAAAAAAAAATAATGTCCCGGCGTGTGGGTTTGCCTACATACCTCCCGGCGGGAAGTGCTACTTATTAAAGGGCCCCTGTACTCGGCCCGCCAAGGGAATTCGCCCTGATTGTTAGCCGAGCGCAATAAGACCTACCCTCTGTCATACGACACGAGCCCGTTTCACAGGTAACCTCGGGTCATATAAAAGGGCCAATCGCTCAGCGAGTCCGCCAGGGTGAGGGAGTCTATATACCCAAGACCTCCGGCTTCATCGCCCTGCGGCGATCCAGTTGAGAAGGTCAGATTATATGCTATAATCTACACGTTTTTTGGGTCGGTAACGTTAGTCACAGGTAGACATTTCCTACACCAAATAATTCCACTATTTGACAGAATCAGGTCCGGTCGAAAGTTAGACTAATACCTGTAGTGTGTTTTTCTAACTCTCCGGCGGACTTGCACTAGCATGTTATTAACTCCTCTCAAGTTATCCTTATGAGCATTGATTCCTGGAAATTCTTTCCAGATCAGCACGGCAAGGGACCATCCCGTTCCTGCGGTGGGGAAGGGAGAAAAGGAGGGGGGGGGGGTCAGTGGTTTAGTCAAAAATTTTACTTTTGCCCCCACACGGAACCCCCCATTGTTTGCATCTTAACGTTTTAATTACTTGCACTCTAAGATTACGACAGGCTGCATCTAAGTTTGCCTCTGGAATTCCCAGCAATGCCCGGTGGGCATAGCTCCTGGTGCGAATTGGGTGATTTTATTGTATAGATCAATTGGGCCTGGCGGCCAGGATCGATAGATGCCTAAATGACCACAGTATGGGGAATTGTTTACAGTTGCTAACTTTCAAAACAAAAAATCCCCCAGAATCAGAGATAACGTTGCATCTCGGCAATCAATACTCACCACTTAGCTGAGCAATTAGCCATTGGTTATGACTCAGCCCCCATGCACCCCTCCCTCCCCGATACAAGAACCCTCCAGGCTTCGCCGGACAACGTTCTCGATGGACACTCCTGAGTAATGGAACCTAGGTCTCCGGCTAGGGTAAGTAAAATTTTCTTTCCTTAAAAAATCTAAGTTAAGAAAAGTCGGTCAGTATTTCGGTTAATGGTTCCTGCGACTACTTAACCCTTCCTACCCGGGCTACCTTAGGTAAGGATAGCTCGGCAGAAGGGCCGCTACCCGGCTGTCCTTACCTAAGACGGCAGCTTAATAGCCTAATTAAGCTTGGTCTGAACGCCGTGCGTACGATGTATGTCAACAAACCCAAGCGTTGCGTCACCGCACCTCCGAAAACAAGAAGGAGAAGACTCTTCAATGTTATTGTTCTGACGTCAGACGAAATTAGTGTCTGAAAAGCCCCCATATTGGCAACATCTCTGCAATATTTGCTCCACTGAAATCGTCATCACAACTGAACCAGTTGACTTACAGAGCTCTACTCAACGCCAAAATACAGATTGAAAACCGCACTACGATTATAGATGAGTGGGAAAGTTCTAGCAGTGAAAATAAACATAAATACGGTAGCCTAGGCCTAGACGTTTTTCAGCCATTTCGCCCGGGTACGGGCGACCGTCCTTAGGTAAGACAGGCCGGGTAGGAAGGGTTAAGCCAGTTATACGGCTCATAAATTTTCTTTCCTTAAAAATCTAAGTTAAGAAAAGTCGATCAGTATCTCGTTTAATGGTTCCGCGATTACTTAACCCATTGAGACCCAGCGTCGCACGTGATGCGTCGCCAGTTTGTTATCACCAACTCCCAGCGACGCATCACGTGCGTCCGGCATATTAAAATAATTTACGTGGCTCGTAAGGTAGGAAATGGCGGGAGAATAGGAGGGGGAGGTACCGTAGTGTGTGTGGGAGCCGGGCCGGTAGGTGTGAGCGGGCCAAGACAGCCGCGCGGCCGGTGGTGGTGGGCTTAGTGGGGATACTTGTTGTTGTTGTTGTTCCCCAAGCTGCCTGGCCGAACAGCCCCAAGGCCCCGAGCAAGGCCAAGGCCATAACCGAGCGCCCCCACAGAACCCCCCCCTGCCGACCACAATAAAGCCTGGGTGACCGAAGCCACTCCATGGCGGGGAGCTAAGGAGGGTGCGGAAACGCCCGGGAAACCAAAGCCCCATCCAGGACCCTGTGCCCCTCAGCAATTATGAAGAGAAAGTTGAGGGGCAAAGGAAAAATGTGACGCTTTGGCTTCCAATCTTGGTAGATTGGGAGGTCAATCCACGGAAAAGACGCCGTCACTTGAGATCTAGAAAACATATAAGTAAAAGGAACAGTCAGAGTAAGCTATGGGTATGGCAGAGATCGCTCAGTTCTCACTCTGATAGACCAGCCCATCACCACATGACTAGAACCCAATCCTCTCAGCATCAGCTAGGAAAGGCCCTAGAAAGCCGCCTTTGGCGGGGGGATAGCTCCCCTATTTCAACCCCTTTCGGGGTTGGGCACCCGCCCTGTGTGGGGTGGGGATACTTTACACCCTTAGTTCACCACCACTTTGAACCTTCATTACTCCGGTCGTATGGGAGCTAGAGGCTTGAGATTTATGTGAGACACTCCTTAGGATGTATGCCGTACAATGCCATACTCAGTTTTCACCCTAGTGCTCCCGGGCGGGTGGTCATGCGGGGGAGACGAACTTTCGAACCCCCCGCCCCCCAAATGACCCGAGGTGAGTTTTTTTTATTTTTTTCTCACCATTCTCTTCCATTTTGGCTCAACAACTTTTTTTTGAGGCCCCCCCCCCCAAAAAAAAATTATCCGAGGTGATTTTTTTTTTTTGTTTTTTTTCATTTCTCATCCTTCTCTTCCATTTTAGCAAACAAAAAAAAGAAGTGAAAATGGCTTGGGACTGGGGTGAACAAAATATTATAACTAGCCGGGGCTCAACGGGTTAAACTAGTCATACGGCTCATAATTGTCAAGCACTTACGCCGGCGAGACGGCTCGTTTGTTTACGCTAAACCTTGGCCGGCGAGACGACTCTCATCCTAAAATGAAGAAAACAGATGCACAATTTTGTTTACCTTCTTTTGTTCAAGAATCTATAATAAGATAAGAGTTCTTACGGATAAAGAGCTTGGATGCATTCAGCGGTAATTTAACGACATAACTCTTACAAGTACGATGTGTTATTTTATACTGCCGGTGTATGGACCGTTTTACAAGCTTATCTATAGACATCAGTTTGCTGGGTATCTAGTGGAGTTTTTTCCTATTATAGGTACTTGCAATTGCACGGCTCCAGGCCTAGTGGGAACGGTTCAGGTTCACCTCAAAACACTATGTATAAGTGGCTGATCCCTGCATCCCGTCAAGGCGGGTTGGCGATCTAGGGTTAGTCTAACCCTTCTGATTTGAGTTGGCAATGGTGTACACGGTATACCTAGTAGACCTAGTAGACCTAGTAGACCTTTTCTCACTGATTCCATGGATTAAAGTCTCGTTTTGTTTAATCATACCAGCCCTCCCGGCGCTTCGCCCCGTGTTAGGCATACTTCCGAATAAATAATTACGGACTCAGTAAGGCCAAAGTGGATGTTCAGTCAGAGGCCTAAGTTCATTACTCAATGACCTCTAGCTTTCAATCCCACTTGCATGTTGAAATCGAGGAAGGATCCTCATCTATTTCGCTAAAGTAGGACCAGTGGTGTGAGAGGCAGAATTGCTCTCACTATAAACTCTAGGGACTTAGCCCGCCGGAGTTTACTGTCTCCCGGTCAACCTACCACGAACGGATGGGTGATCTTGGTAGCATCAGTCCCACGGGTTGTTTCTTTGATCGACTCGATAGTAGTACAATCGATTATCTCAGTTTTTATCCAATGTTGTTTCCTAAGCCTTAAAATATCTCCCAAAAAATTCTCGACAAAACATATGCCATGTCCCTATACCGGGAAATAGACATATTTTCGCTTGAACGCTAGTTGTCAGAATCAGGTAACGGTATTGCGGCGGGACAACACTTACCCGGCATACCCGCCGGATAAGCGATCAAGTACTTGCCTCCGGTCACTTTCCCACCTCACCCAATTCTGGGTGGGATGAGCGATGAACCATGGGTAACGTGGGATCAGGAACTCCCACAATTTGCGATAGTTTTTCCATCTAACCCTCTGTCCCCAGTTTCCCCTCCATTACCGAGTTTGACTGGCTAATACAACTACCGGGAGGGGTCCCCCTCCCTATTTTGATTTGTTCATCGCCCCTCACTTATCTGCAGAGGTTTTTCCTTTGCCCCTCTTTGCTCCTGAACCTCTTGAACTCCAAGTAATTTTCTCATCAGAGATAAGGCCCACAGGACATTTTTTAGCTTCCTGTTTACTAGGGTTACGCCCCCACGGCGGAAGGAGGAATTAGCTAAGGCTTCTCAATAATATCTCCTCCCTTCCCCGGCGAGATCTTTCACAGAAATCCGGACAGCCTTATTTGAGGCAGTCAGGTCACGACAGCTCCTCAAACTCGGTATGGCTCAGGGGACCTATGAATGCTTATTATAGGATTTGGTTCTCTCTGGTCTCCACCGCGAAGCTCATGATTAGCTAGACAGGGAGATGTAAAGGTAAGGAGGATATCGAATGTAGGGAACCCCCCATCAGGTCTTCCCGAAGGCTCCAAGCGGCCAACGGACGGTTTCCCCTCCCACTATCTAGTACATTTAAAATAAAATGCTTTAAGGAATGGGTCGTGTGTCCTCCCTCCGTCCCCCTCTCTCCCTCGGCAGTGCTAGTGCAATGGGGTTCCGAGGTTCGACGAGGTGTTACTTCCTAAGGGTGGCTGCGCCACCTTATCTCTTCTGCGCGACCGAACTGCGCCGGTCACCGCAATGTGCTCGCCAGAAAGGAAGTCACGCGACTTTGCCTCACCCGGCGTTGCATAACAATGATACAACCCTCTGCATAAGGGATGTGATACCTAGTAATTACACAGAGGGACACACACGATTCCCGGCCCAGGTCTGGTGTACGTACGCAGTTAACCCTGCGGCAGGCCCACACCAGGAAAGGCCGCCTCTCTCACACTAACTTGGGTTATAAACCAGACAACCGTCCGCCGGCAAGCGGCTACCAGGATGTCTTTAGGATGATGTCCTACTAGTCAGTACATCTAGATGGGTTGGAGGACGGTATCCTCAGGGGTCTCTATTACAGTTACACTTGTCAATTCCCCAGGATGCCCCTCTGTCTACGTTACGTGCGGTACAACGCGAATCAGTATTCACTCTCGATAAGCTCACTTCATGATTACGCATATTTTAAGCCCTCAGCAAGCCTTGTTGGGGTTGTCCCTTTTTGGGAAGAGTCCCGCCGCGGGGGGCTGGAAGTTCGTCCCGGCGGGATGTTAGTCCTATCTCCACTATTAGAGATGACTTCTTCCTCTTTCCATATGCTTATTCGAGCTGTGCGCACGTACCGAGACGTTTTTACCGGGGTCAGGGACAGCTTAGCGGCAGGTCCCCACTTTTACGATAGCCACTTAAGGCCTAATCAGTTATTTACTCCACTTTACGATAACCTCTTAGGGCCGAATCAGTTATTTACTTTCCCCCCACTTTTCTTCTTACATGTGATAGATGAAAACCGTTATGGACTCTCTCGCCCTTATTTTGTTCCATATGAAATTACAGCCACGTTCTCCTTACACACGGCCAGTAGAGCGGCTTATATTGATCTGGCAAAAGCGTGCGCTTTTCGTTACTTAGGCTCTTTTCTTCTTACATGTGATATATGAAAACCGTTATGGACTCTCTCGCCCTTATTTTGTTCCATATGAAATTACAGCCACGTTCTCCTTACACACGGCCAGTTGTTGTTGTTGTTGTTCCCCAAGCTGCCTGGCCGAACAGCCCCAAGGCCCCGAGCAAGGCCAAGGCCATAACCGAGCGCCCCCACACGGCCCCCACACGGCCAGTAGAGCGGCTTATATTGATCTGGCAAAAGCGTGCGCTTTTCGTTACTTAGGCTTATACTTTCAGTAAGGCCTAGCGATAACTTAACGCTGTTAGCAGTCCTTACGCACCAGAGTATAGGTTTGACTCCTGTAAGGAGATAAAGAAAACCTAATATTTAGTAGTGGCCCCTCCATCATTGACGAACATGCCTATTACATAAGGCATCCTCTTCAAACACTAATCCGCCGTAGTTTGAATCTACCGCGCAGAGCATTTAAAACTGAGGAGCCTTCATCATGAGCGCACGCGACCTCACTCATGGCTTCAGTCATTATGAATTGGGTTCTCACTACGAAAAAACTTCGTAAAAAATAAAAACAAAAAGAAAATAAGAATAACTATCTAATAAGCTTTCCATCATATCGTGGATGTACTTGTGTGGATTTCTGACCAGACGCTGATTCAGGCGTCATTCCTCCTTCACTGACATATCAAGTAAACCAAAATCCTTAATACATCAACGAAAATGGGAAGGGGACGGTCGGGAGGGCCCCAGTCGTCAATGATTACGGGCCACTACTAAATATTAGGTTTTCTTTATCTCCTTACAGGAGTCAAACCTATAATTTATTAGTGGCCCCTCCATCATTGACGAACATGCCTGATTTCTAAGACTGGAGGGGAACATTCGTAATCATATCATAACTCTATAAAAGCAGATAATAAAAACAACCACATAGTATTCTTACTTTTGAAAAAAAAAAAATATTTAAATATGGCGTAGACCAAAAATATACAAGAAAAAGGGGTTCAGGCAGGTGCGTGCTTCAAAGAAGCCTGCCTGACAAAAATGGGTAACCCTGAAGATTCTGAACACAGATCTGTAGTTACAAAGGCACCCCACTCAATGAGTGGTGACAAAAATAACAAGTTATAAGTTTATATGTGCACATAATAAACCCCAAAATAATCGTGGAGAGAAATTGCAAAGGATCTCCACTGTTCTAATATTAGACTGCTTTCGCAGCTAAAACTACTATAACAACTCCGTTGTTTTGTACTAACATTGTACTAGCACAATTTGTCACTGAGAAATTTTCATATCACATTAACCTTAAATTATATCACAGCTCTCATACTCCGGCGGGGTCTAGGGTGTCCTATGTCAACTGACTGCACCCCCCCCCCCCTTTCTCGTGAAAATAAACAAAAGTGACTGCAGGGCCACCTAGACCCTCTGCCTTAAAGCTAACCATGGTAAGGAAGGTTTGTCTAGAGCAACTGATAAGTATCTAGACAAAAACGTATGATTAGACGCCCACAACTGAGTGGACGCGATATCTTCTACTGAAATTTTTTTCAGGAAACGTAAAGAGGCTGCCCATTTGCGTAAATCGTGGGCCCTACCCACAACGCCGGGATTACTCTCTTTAATGACTTCGACCAGAAGAGAGGCTAATCGTCGTTTAAGTAAGCGTTTACCCGTACTTGCTACCCATAAAGCACCTTGGGGGTTAAGAGGAGCTACTCTCAAATATTTGGTTAGAGCTTGCACTGGACATAGATTATGATGCACCTTTCCCCTTTTTAACGCCGGCACCGTGAACTCAGAAAACACGTGTGCACTGTGCTCATTCTTGGCTACAAAACCTGGGGAAGGTGCAATGTAAATACATTCATTAAGTCTGCCAAACCTAAGGCAATTAGGTGTGTTGCTCATCGCCGCCAGCTCAGACACTGTTCCCGGTGGCCAAAGCCATAAGGAAAACCGCCTTTTTTAAGAGTAATGCAAAGTCTGCAGTATTTTGGTACAGACGAGAGTGAAGTAAAGACAAAGCTTTGTCGAGAGACCAAGTAGGCATGAGCTGACGGGGAGGTGGGCGAAGTTTAAAACAAGCTCTCATAAAACCTGTTTCCTCCGCCACCGGTATGGAGAGACCTGTAAGGTCTAAAAAGGGCACTCTAATCGCAGTTAAGTGATTTTTTAATGTTACCACAGATAAATGTTTCTGCTCAAACAGATAATTTAAATAATTGAAAACTAAAGCCACTGACGGCACATTCTGTTCCGTTCTGATGATCCAGGAAGTAAAGGCTTGCCAATGTGAGTGATACTGTCGTTTCGTAGACTGAGTATATTGATTGTTTAATTTATTGGTCACATCTCTACCGTATGGTGCTAGCCACTTGGCCTCCTGAATGTCCATAATGCAAAAGTCAGCGAGGTCGCTAGGTTGCCAATCGTGTCTAAGTGGAAATACCCGACCGGGAGCAATACCGGGTCCGGGCACCACGTTTTCAATTGCTGGTACCACAACTGCGCCGGCCACAGGGGCGCGATTAGCGAGACTAAGCCTCGATAATCTCGTAGTTTGTTCACTACGTGGCACATTAGTGACGCATCTGGCGGCGGAAACAGATAGATGGAGCTCCATCTGTTCTAGTCTGTCACTAGGGCGTCTGGCCCCCCTGCCGGCGTTTTCGCCCGGCGGGTGAGGTATAGAGGGAGTTTGTGAGTCTCCTCGGACGCAAATAGATCCACTTGTGGATGGGAGAGCTCTGCAATCATTAGGTTGAAAATGGGTTGCTTGAGCTCCCATTCTACTGTCGTGCTCTGTCTCCGGGACAGAGCGTCTGCTCAGACGTTCGCTACGCCTGGGAGATAAGATGCGTGAAGGTAAATGTCTAGTCTGTTGGCGAGAGTAAAAATCTCTTCCGACACGTTTAGCAACCCCCTTGACCTCGTTGATCCTTGTTTCTGAATACAGTGAACTGCATTCAGATTGTCCATTCTGAAGGCCACCGACTTGCCCCGTAGTGCCGGGCCGTGAGCCTGAAGGAAATACAAGGGGACTAGTAATTCTTTGACATTGATGTGAGAGATTTCTAAGTGGGACCAAAGCCCCTGACCCTGGTGCCCCTGATTTGACTGAAATCCCCACCCTATTGTGCCTGACGCATCCGTGTCTACCCATACCGTTGGTGGAGGAGAGGTCCATGACATTATTGAGTGCAACGTTTCCCTCCTTGCCCAGACCGCTAGCAAGGTGTGGATTAATTTCGGGATGGGCCATAATTTTCCCGCCGGTAAGAGCGGGAAATATTTGTTGCCTTCCAATATTAATCGTTTTACTTTCAACCGGCCCAACTTGACAGTTAGTTGAATCCAGTTGAGAGAGCCTATCAGAGACTCCCAGACCCTCCGCGTCGTAGTCAGACTGTGAAGAAACATGAACAGTTTCCTGCGAAACCTGTTGCGATTGTCCACACTCTGACTCAGAGTGAGAGTGGCCGTGTCCCAGACCAGCCCTATCCACTGAATTACTCGTGAGGGAACAAGGTTTGACTTTACCAGATTTACCTTGAAGCCTAGAGTTTTGACATGATTTAAAATAATATTGACATGTTTGACGCATAATTGTTGTGTCTCTGCCACCACCAGCCAGTCGTCTAGGTACCACAACACTCTGATCCCCTGTTTTAACAATGGCATCAGGGCTTGCCTGACTAATTTCGTGAATAATCGAGGTGCTAGGTTCAAGCCGAACGGCATCCTTTGAAAAACAAAATTTTGGTGCCTGATCCTTAAGGCCAAAAACCTTTGAAATCTTTTGTTGACCGAGACGTGCCAATAGGCGTCTGTCAGGTCTAGTGAACACATCCAACCTCCCGGCGGAAGTGTTAGCCTGATTTGGTGTACTGTTAACATTCTGAAAGATTCGTTGTGAATGTGAAGGTTCAGATAAGACAGGTCTACGACCGGCCTCATCTGAACACTGTCCCTTTTTGGAACCAAAAATAGTTTGGACGTGAATACAGGGTAATTTGGGGGGACCGGGATGATGACATTCTTGGCAATCATTTCCTGGACCAGTGACTCCACCTCTAAAGTTTTTTGATGGTGGGGTTGGTGGTGCTGGACGCTTTGCCGGCTGGCTGGTGTTGGCCGAAGACTGGCCCTGACCTGGCTTATGCTGGCCGCGTCCTCTCTGACCTGAAAACCTACCCTGTCTATGCCTGTACTGACCTTGGGGGGAGTGGGAGGACTTAGGCAGAAGAAAGGGTTTAGATCCCCCTGGCTGAGCTTTAGCGGTTGGCATGGGTTTGGGGAAGTTAAATGCAGGTTTCTTAGAAGGGGTGGGACTGTGCTTAACGGCCTGTGCCATATTGAACACCGTTCGCCACACTTCAGGGGACATTAAAGAGGGAGTAAGCACTGGTGACATGATCACCTGATTCGCAATGCGATCAGGTAGCTTGCGAACTAAAGACATTCTGAGATCTTGTCTTGCTCGTACCGCCTCAAGCAAGGCGGTGCGTATGTCACCCAAGGATTGGATCGACGACTGGAGGAGCAGTCGCCGGGATAATTCAACCGATCTTCTGGCATCCGCGTCTGCGATTGCCTGAGTGGACCGCAGTAAAGACTTAGCCACCTGTTGAGACACTATGTACTGAGAGAACAGGCGAAAAGCTTTCCCCCTTAGCCTAAATTCTCTGTCTAGGTGAGTAGGGGTAGGGGTAGTGAAAGGGTCTTTTAGCTCAAAGATTAATCTTAGGGGCAGCCAGGAAAGAAAACAAAGCTGACGGGACTCCGCCGGCAGAACCTACCGGCATGGAGAACCATGAATGAGTATCCTGAGGGATCTGGTGGGAAGATTTAGAAGTAAATGTGGTTGCAAAGTTTTGAGCCTCTATCTCCCAATCTACCCAAGGTCCTGGACCCAACTGCCCCACCTTCAAAACTGGATTAGCTGCTTCGTCTGTGACGGTCTGTAAATCAAGTTCAGGAGTGAGAGCTGACAGAGTCTTAATATCATTAAACCCATCCAGCTTAGACCAGTCTGAAAATAGTTTCGAAGCTGAGGCAGGGGGTAAAGCTGGCTTAGTAGCATACACAAAATAGTCTTGGTGATAATAACTAGGTATAGCCTTGATGTTTACGTCCAGTACATTTCCCAAATTATCCAGGGCCCTTAATTTCTTTGATTTATTGCCCTGGATGACCCACTCACGCGGTACCGGGAGTTCCCCTGACAAGGTAGGTTGGGCGAGCTCTGGGTTAGTGGGGGTCAAAAGGACCCATGACTCGTCTGGTCCATAAAGCAAGGGCATAGCCACCTTTCTGAGAGGCGCCTGTCTAGAGGGGGTGGATTGACATCCGTGATGACCCTGACATTTGAAGTTGTCAATGCCGCCGTAGCAGGCTTAGTAACCACTGATGGTGACAGAGTGGGTGGGTTAGGGATCTTAGATAAAGCAATCGAAGTCATCAGAGGCTGTACCGTAGAACTTGTCATGGGAGCCCCCAAGTCCATTGTGGGGTTTTCCTGTTGTTGGCCAAAAAATTTAGATAAAGCATCAGTAAGTAGCCCATTAATTTCTTGCGCAGTAACAAATTGGTTAGATGATGAACTTACAGGTGAATCATTAATATCCTGCGCGGCATCTAAGCCTGAGCCTGACTCTTGCCCTTCCATCTCCGAAATTATTGAAACCTCGTCTTTCTCCTCCTGATCCTCCTGAGAAGACCCCGCCGAAGCTGGGGTACCTTGTTGCCAAGATAAGTCAGGAATAGAGGATGGGATCGCCGCGTCTCTGTGGACATCAGCTACTGTGTGACTCGTTTGAGTCGGACGTGGGTGGTCAGACCCTGGCTGAGCAAACCGCCAAACACCGAGGCCCTGGCCTACACTCTCTTGGGAGTCTGAAACATTCTCAATTATTGAACCCCCTGAACTTTCCAATTCCAGGGTTAAAATATTAATAGGTAAATCCTCTTTAGGGACAGGCACCGCACTGGACCCTTGAGACCTAACACAAACTTTGTCTGGGGTAGAGGTACGATGAGAGGCACTAGAAGCTGGTGAATGTAGGGAGGACTTTCGTTTCTGGGAATCCTTTTTGGAGGATTTATGGCTACGGTGTGACCGAGAACTACTCCTAGATTTGGAGGATTCATCGCCGTGACCACTGGTGGAACTTTCCGTCCTACTCTTCTTACTCGCTGGTGAAGAGGCAAGACTAGAAGACTGGCGTCTGAGAGGTGACCTAGACCGAGATCTCGCCCGAGACGAGGAGGCGGACGCCGGGGGTGTAGGCTCTCTTGGACGTTTTGGTGTAGTAGCAGAAGATACAGAACCCTGACCAGTCTCCGCCGGCTTATGACTCGTGACTCTAGAGGAACGTTTAGGGGGAGGGTGTTCAAATAGCAATCTATCCCAAAGAGGGACGTTGTCACATTGAAGTGATTTATGCGCAACAATCGTAGTGTAGGCTGCCATCTGTTGCCGTACTTCTCTTAAAGCTACTGCCGCGGTCTTATCATTGTCGCAAAGGACCTTGACAGCTAATTGGGAGCAAAAAGAACAATTGCGCATTACCCAGAGACCCCTTGAACGGTCTAGACATTTAACACACCTTATGCAAAGGGTATGCGCAAAAATAGGGATACCGGCACAAGCAGGGGTAGTGCATAAAGCAAAGACTGGGGCTGAGGTAGCCATGACAGAGACTGGTGGGGAAAACTACCGCCGGGTCTGTATTGGTCCGCCGGAGCCCAGCTCTGGAAAAAAAGAAAATTTCCAGGAATTTATGCTCATAAGGTTAACCCAACATGTTCGCATACAAGTGTTAATAACCCACCGGATAACGAGATGTAATGACACAACGATCACAGCTCGCTACGCGGCGGGGTTCAGAATATCTAAACAAATCTTTTTGACAAAAGTGAAGAATACCCTCTGACATAATATAATTGTCCAGCATGGCGATTATAGTCTTTCTGGTGGTGACTGTCTTAAGATTCAATTTTTTGGAACAAAAACAACCCCCCATAAAGACGCCGGCCCTTGAAATATTTTAGTAGAATAACACAGGGCAGGCTGACACGAGATCTGATTTCTAACGAATTGTCACAAAAAGATCGCCGTAAGGTTGAAGGCGGCGATACCTAATTGTATCACTAAATTAAGTGGTTAAATCGAAATTGAATTTGTAAATTACTTATTTCCTCCACCTAGGAGCACCCCCCGGGTGTGAAAAAAACGATGTTAACCCTAATTGAACCTTCAATCGCCGTAAGTATAAAGGCGGCGATACATATAGCATCACTTAAAATGGATTGGTTAATGAACTAAATGACTTAGTTGTTCATCCCACCCTACCAAGGTACACCCGCCGGGTGAGATGTCAAAAAGTTAACCCCATAACTTCCTGTCCCCACTTCTTTGTAAAAGATCGCCGGGGAGGAAAGCCCTTAACAACAGCTAGGTTTTTCATGTGGTTTTTGTAAAACCTGGTAGAAAAACTACATAACGTATGTTCGCATGAACAACGTTTTATAGATGGGTACAGTCATTTCCGCCGGGAATCAAAGGGTGCCTGAAACCAGGTACCAACACAGACGCAGTCCTGGAGAGCCACAGACACCTCATCGCCGGGGACACCAGCCTGTGTTAAAACCATGTGTGGCCCAACACGGCTCTCGGCCGGGTTTTTTTCATGGTGAAACCGAGAAAAAACCCGCCGGAAGGAAACCCACCCCGATCAGACACCATCTGAACGTACAACGGACACGAAGGAAGCCACGCACGACTAACCTAAGTCCACACAATAATCCGTGGAATTAGCCAATACACAACTAAACCAGGAAACAAACATAGTCCGAGGAATTAGCCAATACACAACTAAAACCCGGATACACATGGCACAGTATGGCATATTTATAAATAATAAACAATAACACTTGTACATGTGGCAAAGCTACGAGCGGCTGGCTAGGCCTAAGTAGACGGCATAATAAAAGTTGAAATATACACCAAACACTGGAAATATCACAACAGGAACCACCGCCAACACACCACTGTAGCAAAAACTTCCGGCAAAGGGAAGACTGACACGGGACCCAGAAAAAACTTCACTAAGTGAAGAAAAATACAAAGGGAACGTCAGTAAGCAAAGCATACCTCATCAGAAAGATAAAAGGCAGCAATAACTAACGCGTAATGAAAGCCGCCTGCAACACAAGCTAACTAACTGTGAAAAAGTTCACATGTCCACAACAGGACCACGAGGGAACATCCGAAATAGATGCCCCAAACACACGACCCAAAATACACTGCACTGCGGGCAACCAGCCCAGGACACTCCTGCTACACATATCCTAACCTTACTCGATACATCCCGGAGTGAACAAATGAGAAAAAACTCACTAGGGACGCAGCAAATGCGGAATCAGCGGAGCGTGGGGAGACACGTCCGGGCAGGCTGAGCGCAGAGCAGAGAAGGAGGAATGACGCCTGAATCAGCGTCTGGTCAGAAATCCACACAAGTACATCCACGATATGATGGAAAGCTTATTAGATAGTTATTCTTATTTTCTTTTTGTTTTTATTTTTTACGAAGTTTTTTCGTAGTGAGAACCCAATTCATAATGACTGAAGCCATGAGTGAGGTCGCGTGCGCTCATGATGAAGGCTCCTCAGTTTTAAATGCTCTGCGCGGTAGATTCAAACTACGGCGGATTAGTGTTTGAAGAGGATGCCTTATGTAATAGGCATGTTCGTCAATGATGGAGGGGCCACTAATAAATATCTCTCTATGTCAGTCTCATCCTTAGCCTTCCAAACATATCAGCTCTCTTAAATTTTCTGTAATTGCCGCAAACAATAACTCTTCAAAAGTGACAGTTTTCCCCTTCAATCCCAGGCTCCTTGTTTTCCCTCCGGCTTAGACTAGAAGCCTGTCCCTCCTTAATATATGGCCAGCCGTGCTGAACCAGAGTTTTCTCTGACCTCTAAATAATCGTGAACTATTTTTTAGTGGTATGAGACAAACACGTTCAGACTGAGGTACATTTACCGCCGGGGGAAGCCGGGGTCGGGGCCTTTCAGGTCCTACGGCTCATGTCCCACAGGTATCTTGTTCGATCCTCTTAGACTAGAACATTTTTGACATCCCCGGCGGACTAACTGATATAGCCAGTTGTTTTTTCTAGCTCTCTTAAGTTTTTTCCAGGATCCTACGTGTCCTCGCTCCACACCAAGTGAGCCGAGGACGTGGTAGTCACAGGAGGCGCCCTCGGTGCAGACTTTTTTCTTTGCATGTGTTTTTTCCCTTTTTTGGTTACAAACTCGGTTTTCTATTACGGCCCCGCCCTTTGTTCTTATCGTCTGCACAAGGGCACACTCCTTCTGTTGTTTTCCTTGTAATTCCAGCCGTTAGTACTGTGATGTGGACGCCCAATAGGGGCTTAAGAAAAAGGGGGGGTATGCGGATCCCAGTACAAGAGCTGAACCCCCTTCCACAGGATTACAAGTTAATGCAGGGCAAGCTAGGCGTTATTTACGCCGGGCCAAGCCCAAATAGATATGCACGAGCTAAGAAGCTTGAGAAAATTTGTTTAATTATTAAATCTGATGTATTCATTTTAAGTTTGCAAAGCTTAATTAAAAGCTCATGTAGTTTACGAATAATACAATATTGTGTTACACTACTGTTCATTATTGCCATATATCTACATTGCAGGTTCTATGCTAGTTGCACTAGATTACGAAAGATTGGTATTGGTCGAAATGACTCAACACATGTTCCAGCCTAGTTTGCACTAGATTCACTAAGTTTAGTATTGGTCGAAGCGACTCAATAAATGGACCTAAGGACCAAGCTGAGCTCAGCACAGGTTACAGGTCGAGGTGACTGAGTTTTTTTTTGCATTTAACTCTCTGTGTCACACGCTACAACAAATACCTCATGGAAGAGGACTCTGTTGCTGGAGCAGGCTTCTTTGAAGCAACGCACTGCTCCCACTCTTTCCTATTTTATACTGTTGTATGCACAACAATGCAATTACTATTTCTTTTTCCTGTTATAAGGTTTCTTAGCTTAACCATGCGTTTATTGAGAGTTTGGTATTTACGAATGTCCCCCTCCAGTCTTGGAATTCAGGCAACATCGTCAATGATGAAGGGGCCACTATTAAATTATAGGTTTGATTCCCGAAGGGAAGTAGTGAAAACCTAATATTTAGTAGGGGCCCCGGAATCATTGACGACGACGTCCCTCCCAGCCATCCCCTTCCCATTCGCTGATATTTGGAGTTTATCTTGATATATCATTGAAGGAGGAATTGTTGCGCTTGGCGAGAGGCGGTAAGAAGCCACAACGCAAGAAAATCCACCGAATGTGGGAAGCTTTTGAATAACAGTGTTAAAGTGGAAAATTCTTTTTCCTTTTGTGTTATCTTATTTTTTACAAAGTTTTTTCGTAGTCGGTACCCAATCTGTGACGACACCATAAGAGAAGTAGCGTTGCACTTATGAAGATGAATCTCCTTCTTCCTCGCGGCGGTTGATTGAAACGACTGACGTGGGTGTTGAATATGGAGACTATTATACTAATAGGCAACATCGTCAATGATTCCGGGGCCCCTACTAAATATTAGGTTTTCACTACTTCCCTTCGGGAATCAAACCTATAATCAGGTATCTGTACTGATTATTCAGACATGTCCAAAATATATTGCTTGTAAGTCCAGATCAGTTTTGTATTCCAAAAGTTATGGATTTCTGGAACCAAAGTGTCTGAAAGAGATGGGTTTTACTGTACAGTACTGTAGTTTACTTAATCTCCTATTACGGCTAAGCTATTTTTCTTTTCTCCTTGAGAGGTTATACAGGGGAAAAGTTCCTATGTTTTGGGTGATTATTACCTCTGTTCCAGGACCTTTCAGTATCTGTAGATGAATAAGGTCGATAAAACTTATGTCCATGATGGCAAGGATTTGAACCTTGCCATTTATCATTTCACTTTGTGAATTGGATCTTTGCAATTTAACTAAAAGAGAGAGATCGGGTTCCTTCACATTTACCAATTCTTTCACCCAACCCGATCTTATAAATTCAAAAATAAACATTGCAATTTCTCTGAACCAGGACCTTTCTAGAATTAATGGATGGGGACAAAAGAATCTAGTTTCCTTTAATGCACAGAAAACCAAGTACATTCAATTTTCTAACCGACAGAATCTCACTGACTCCCATATATTTTTTAATGATGTAAATATTCCCACTTCCCCTAGTATTGACATTCTCGGTGTAACATTAACTACTAACTTGAGCTGGACACATTATGTTAGAGGCATTGCTAAGAATGCCTCTAAAAAACTGGGACTCCTGTACAGAGTTCGAGAATTCTTCACTGACGAGCAGTTGGCCGTGATATATAAAAGTCATGTGCGTTCTCAGATGGATTACTGTTCACCTCTGTGGGGTGGAAGTGGAGTGGTTGCATTGAGGCAGTTGGACAAAATTCAAAATAAAGCTATTAGATTAATCAATAACCCTGCAATCACACAGGACCTTCCTACATTATCCATACGAAGAAACGTTGCATCCCTTGCATTATTCTACAGATATTTTCACAGCAATTGTTCCGAGGAACTTGCTTCAATTGTGCCGCCTCTCCACATCTTTCCCCGTAGAACTAGGGCAGCTGAGAGCGCCCATGAATTTACACTTTCTCCTCCACAATGCAGAACTTCTGCTTATCAGAATTCATTTATCCCCAGAGCTACTACTCTTTGGAATTCACTTCCCTCGAATTGCTTTCCACAAACTTACAATCTACAAATGTTTAAATCCAGTTGTTACAAACATTTTATGAATGGAGGATGCCTTTAGGCACATGGACCTTTTTGTTTTATCTGTGTTTTTCCTTCCTCCGTTCATTGTCTCTTTTAAAAAAAAAAAAAAAAAAAAAAAAAAAGATAGACTCTAATCTACTCCAAATTCTGGGAAAATAGTGAGTTAATTCTATTAACCCTTTTTGCCGCCTATGACGCGATTTTGAGCCTATTAGGGATACTTTAAAGCCTTTGTTACCATCAGGGGTATTTAGAAACCTTTAGTTTAGTTACTTCAACCTCTGCAGTTGTCTTTGAGTTAGCTGTGGGCAGAAAACTAATTTTGGAGAGGTAATTATAAGAGTGAGAGAACTCCATTTATTATTGCTAATCTGGCAACCTCTGCGTCATAAAAGCGTGAAAGAGTTAAGTAGAAAGGAATAAGAATCAATGTTAACCTACAAATATTTCAGGTGTGGGATCAGTGCCGTACTCCAAGATGTACGAACAGTTCCGCTACACTGAGTTGATGCCGGGGGTCTTTGTGCCGCAGAAATCGCTACATGTACACATCGCTGAGGTCCAACCGCTACACTCCACCATACATATCTTCAATAACTACATGTGAGACTGGCATGAGGCTTTTTTTGTTTTTTCATTATTTACATCTGCAGTATTTTCTTCAACATCAGCTTCAGTTTCTGCATTTTTTATCAGCAGCAACAACAGCATTATCATTTATATTATAGTAATATTGTCCATCATTTGTATTTCATTTGTCATCATTATCATTATTATTATTACATTTACTAGATTACTAGTACATGCAGAGCTGGGAGGTCATAATATATGTACGGTACCTCCCCTCTTACAAAATATTGCAGGCAGAGAGCTGTTACTTCTACTTAATTTTAAAGCCAGTATGATAGAGAAGATCTGTGGAAAGTATTGAGAATACAGTATACGGAACAGATGGCAAGTTGCTGAAAGCAGTGAAGATCATGTAGGCCTATGAGGGTGCAAAGGTGTCAGTATCTGTGGAGAATGAACATAGCGAGTTCTTTTATCTGAATGTTTGGTTAAAGCAAGGTTGTGTGAAGTCCCCATGGTTGTTCAATATATATATGGATTTAGGCATGAAAGAAATGCAAGGAAGAGCAGTGGATGTTGGTGTACCGCTGATAAGCGAAGGAAACGAGTGGAAGGTGCCTGTACATTACTGCTGTTTGCCAACGATACAGTTCTGATGAACGATAGTGAATGGGAGTTGCAGGGTCTGGTAAATATGTTTGGAACAGTGTGTGAAAAACAGAAGGTAAATGCGGGGAAAGTAAAATTATGGTCTTTGAAAGGGGTGCAGTCACAGAGTCTGAGGTGAGGTTGAACTTTTAGGCTATGAAGAATGTCAGCTCATTTAAGTATTTGGGCAGTGTGTTGAGTAAAGATGGGAGTATGGATGAAGAATTGCGGGAGAGGGTGCAACAGAGGAAAAGGGTTGTAGGAATGCTTAAAGCAGTAACAAGAAATAGGGTGGTCAGCATGGAAGTAAAGAAGTCCTTGCATGATAGTGTGGTAATCCCAACATTGACATACGGGAGTGAAGCATGGACATTGTTGGAGAGACACAAACCAACAGTGAGAGGGGTGGAAATGAGCTACTTGAGAAGTGCGTGCGGAGTTACATGGAGGGATAGACAGACGAATGAGGAAGTACTTGAGCGGTGTGGTGTGTATGTAGATACATACATACACATATGTCCAGTTTCAGTCTCTTGTTTCGAGATCGGCACGTATAGTCCGATCCCAGGTGTTCCTCGGTCCACTCCTTGATGCAGCTTCCTCCATAATCACAGACCTGCATCTTTTCACCCAATTTTGTTCATCCATTCTCTCTACATGCCCATACCATCCCAGTCTACTTGTACGCATCGTGAGATGGTTCGGCCATGTGGAACGTATGGAAAGCGAGAAAATTACTAAGAGAGTGTACGAGAGTGAGGTGGAAGGACAAAGAGGGAGAGGTAAACCTAGAGAGAGGTGTAAGGGTGGAGTTAAGAAGTACAGTACAGTATATGTGTGAAAGCTGTGCTGGAAATGGGAAGCGGGGCGTCAACTGACAGGGGACAGAGGTGCATGGGGGTGATTCGATCGTGGCTACACCTTCGGGGATCACGGCGTCCGGCAATAGATAGATAGATCTATGATATGCTGAGTATTTTGAATCTTTGCTAAATGTAAGAGATGGAAGGAAGGCAGTGATTGAAACAGTGGTTGATGGAGATAGGTTACCCAAGCCACCCAGATGGCAGGGAATGAATGAAACAATTGAGAAAAACAAGGTCAAAGAAGCAGTGAGACAAATGAGAGCAGAAAAGCAGAAGGTATGGATGGTATGGCTGTGGAGTGTATTAAGAAGGGTAGAGATGTGATATTAGATTGGCTGGTGAGACTATTCAATGTGTGCTTTGTTGTGTCAATGGTACCACTAGACTGGAGGAGTGCATGTATTGTGCTGTTGTACAAGGGGAAGGGAGACCTGCAGGATTGTTCAAGTTATAGAGGTATTAGTTAATTATCAATTGTTGGAAAGCTGTATGGCAGGGTGTTGATAGAGAGGATAATAAAGGGTACAGAAGGTGCAATAGGAGAAGAGCAGTGCGGTTTTAGGACGGGAAGAGGGTACTTACATACACACATACATAACATTTTAAGACTGAGTGTTCCAACATAAGTGCAGTTTCAGTCTCTTGTCCTAATGGCGGCGTTCCAGGCAACCCTGTTAAGGGCTGCTTCACTTGTCAAGTTCTTGGATTTGAGATCGGCACGTATAGTCCGATCCCAGGTCTTCCTCGGTCCACCCCTTGGTGCAGCTACCTCCACAATCACAGACCTGCATTTTTTCACCCAATTTTGTTCATCCATTCTCTCCACATATCCATACCATCCCAGTCTACTTGTACGCATCACCTCGCTAATACTCTTTATACCTAAACGTCTTCTCAGCTCAACATTTGTTATGCTATCCTGTACCCTGACCCCACACATCCATCTCACCATTCTCATCTCATTATGTTCCATTTTGTTGACATCCTCTACTTTAATGTTTCTGAGGCATACGTCATTGCACTTCTAACACATGAGGCATACTGTACACCTTTCCCTTCACGGGGAGAGGCATTCTTTTCATGGTCAGGATTGGCATCAGTTCTCTGAACTTCCCCCAGCCACACCTAATTCTAGCAACAGTGGCAGCCTCGGCCCCACCACCGGCAGAGATGGTATCTCCTAGGTAACAAAACTTGTTCACCAGCTCCAATGACTCATTTCCAAAAGTCACAGCCACAGGATCATCACTTAACACAAACTCGCCTTTGCACACTATGCACTCAAATTTCTCGATTTCTGACTTATCCTTCGGCAGGGGTCCCTTTATTCTACTACAGCGCTTACTCCCATGGTGTACCCAACATCGACAGATGCTACATTGAATTGAGTTAACACCCACTCCCTTTCCACACACTGCACATGGGTATGCACCGCTCTTTTCCACATTGCCTCGTCTCAATCTACAATCCATAACCTTGGTTTTGTTAATATTGACTCTTAAACCCTTGCTCGCCATGCCCTCTCTCCACTCTCTGAATTTGGCCTCAGCATCTTGCATACTGTCAGCTATTAGGACTAAATTGTCTGCATAAAACAGTTCCAACGGGAGTCCGCCTCTAAAAACTCTAGACAGTGCCTCCAAGACCATAATAAAGAGGAGGGGGCTTAACACTGAACCCTGATAGACTCCAACACGGACTGCGAACTCATCACTCAGTACACCCTTCACCCTCACCGCACTTCGGGAATCCTCATACATCTTCATTATCACACACACCAGTCACTCTTCCACACCAAGTTTCCTCATAGCCCACTGCACAACATCTCTAGGCACCCTATCAAAGGCCTTTTCCAGGTCTACAAACACAAAGTAAAGATCCCTACCTTTTAGTAAGTATCTTTCCTGTATCTGCCTGACTATGAAGATAGCATTGGTTGTACCCCATCCTGGCATAAAACCAAACTGCATATCATCAATGGAGATGCTTTGCCTGATCAAACCCTCAAAGACTCTCTCACAGACTTTCATGAATTGGTCGAGCATTTTCAGGCCCCTATAATTTCCTCTATCTAGCGCATCCCCTTTTCCTTTGTATATATTTACTGTTACACTTTTGAGCCAATCCTCTGGGATTTTCTCATCTTTAATAATGGTGTTTATCAACTCAGTGACTAAATTTACACCAGCCTGATGCTTTTATCATCTCAGCGACAATGTCAAAGCAACCTGGAGCTTTACCGTCCTTCATTTTATTGATTGCGTCGCTCACTACAGCTGGTGCTATCAAAGGAGGGGGCCCAGATATTGGTTTTTCGATACTAAGCTGTTCCTTATCTCATTCAAACTACATTTAGCAATCGTTCATAGTGTGCCTTCCATGCTTCTCTGATTTCATTTTCTGCATACACAATCTTCCCATTATCGTTTCTAACACACTGTTCACCTATAATATCCCTACTGTCATTTTTAATTCGCCTAGCTAGGTTGAAGATCCCATTGGGATTGTCAGTGTTACACACTTGTTCGAGGACCAGGTCCTTAATGCCTTTTTAGCATTGTAAATAACTCTTTTGGCAGTTCGTTTAGCTGCCTGGTATTCCTCCTTGCTGCCTCCCTTCTTCCATGCTTTGAAGCATCGTTTCTCTTTCACAGCATGTTCTACCTCATCATTCCACCACCAGGAGGTCTTATTCCTGGGGTGACTTTTCCCACAGACTTTGTCAGATTAGATTTTTGCAGTAAGACAGCTATTCAAGAAGTATTTAGAGAAGCATTAGGAGATATTTTGGGCTTTTTTGGATTTGGAAAAAGTGTATGATCGTGTGGATTGAGAAGCAATGTGGAAGGTGCTAAGTACATACATACATACAATTTTAAGACTGAGTGCTCCACACATACGTGCAGTTTCAGTCTTTTGTCCTAATGGTGGCGTTCCAGGCAACCCTGTTAAGGGCTGCTACACTTGTCAAGTTTTTGGATTTGAGATCGGCACGTATAGTCTGATCCCAGATCTTCCTCGGTCCACCCCTTGGTGCAGCTCCCTCCACAATCACAGACCTGCATCTTTTCACCCAATTTTGTTCATCCATTCTCTCCACATGCCCATACCATTGGAGGAAACTTGTTAAGAGCAGCCAAGATTTTTTTTTTTTTTTTTTATGAAGAGAGCAGAGTATGTGTTAGAGTAGGAAACAATAATTTGAGTGCATGTTTTTTTGTGTGTTTTTTTTTTTTCCCTATGTGAATGAGGGAGACAAAAGGTTTGAGGTGAATGTAGGTCTGTGACAGGGTTGTGCAATGTTACTGTGGCTGTTTATTGTATATGTGGATGGTATGGTGAGGGAGGTAAAAATGAGAACTATGTGTAAAGGATTGGGTTTAGTAGGAAAGAATGGTGAAAGATTGAGAGTTTAACCAGTTGCTGTTTGCTGATGACACAGCGTTGGTGGCAGATTCTGAGGAGAAACTGCAGCGAGTAGTCAAAGAGTTTGGTGTGGTATGTGGGAGGAGGAAGATGAGCGGCTGGATGGGGAAATACTGGAACAAGTGGAGTGTTTTAAATATCTAGGAGGAATGGTAAGCAGGGAAGCAGGTATGGAAATGGAGGTAAAACAGAGAGGAGTATGTGAAGGAAGGAAAGTTTTTGGAGCAATGGGAAGTATGTGAAAGGTGAGAAATCTTGGAATGAAAGCTGAAAGTGCAATGTATCAAGGGATAGTTGTACCAACAGAGATGTATTGGGATGAGACATGGGCTCTGAAGGCAAAGGAGAGCAGAAAGCTGGATGTGATGGAGATGAGCTGCTTGAGGAGTATGTGTGGAGTGACTCGTAGAGACTGATTGAGGAATGAAGAGAGTTACTTAGGAGAGTGGGGAAGCAGGAACATTTGTCGGCGATAGTGGACAGTAGAGTGCTGTGCTGGTATGGACATGTTGAGCGAATGGAAGATGAAAGGCTTACAAAGAGAATGTGTGAGTCAGATACAAGGGGAGGTTGAGGGGTAGAAAGACCTCCATTGAGATAGAGAGAATGTGTAGTACAGTACAAGCATTGGAAGATAGAGGAATGACTATAGATCAGGCAAGAGAAGTGGTAATAAATAGGATGAATGGAGAATGCTAGTCAATAGATAAGCGAAAACGCGGTCGTTTGGGAGAGGGGATCGGGCGCCAGTTGGACTAGATAATAGTTCGTCAGGCGCCTGGCCCGGGTATGCCTGTTTGCCTGCTGAGACCGGAACCTCTCCTGGAGATCTGGGACCTGGGAATCTATTGCTGGGGACCTCAAATGGGCCTGGGTCTCTGGGTCTTCTCCTGGGCGACATAGTTGTGTGTGAATATTTTATTGTATGTACTGTATGTATGTACAGTATGTATATACTGTATATACTCAGGCACATACCCCATTGCTGGGGGTGGCCGGCACGAGACTGAGACCGAACAGAAACAACATTTACAGTTCCTATTCTTAGGGTCCGGGACCACTTTCGCGTTCCTTCGCCCCTTTCTCTGTCTCGTCGAGTAGGAAAATTATAAAGGGTAGGAGGATTCTTAGCTACCTGCTATTTATGTATGTACAGTATATCTATATACTGTATATATACTGTATATAAAAAAAAAAAAAAAAAATTAGATTGATATTCAAAATTCAAAAATGGATATTAATCGTGATCGTGTACTCACCTTTAACTGTGTTGGTTAGGTGCTTATGTTCTAGGTGCGGTGTCCCGAGTTCGAATCCCGGGAGGGCCATATGCTTTCATTAGTTTATTCAAGTACATTGGGGTTTGTAATTGATATTAATGTTAAAGAACGGGGTGTTACTTATTTCTATAGGTTCAGGAACTAGTATAGCGAGGCCGGTCCTTAGTGATCTTGGCCCCATTTTATGTTCTTTCCTCTCACTAAAACATTACACTTTCCATAATGCAGTTGGGTACATGATTAGATTGATATCCAAAATTTGAAAATGGATATTAATCGTGATCGTGTACTCAACCTTTAACTGTGTTGGTGGTGTAATGGTTTAGTTGCTTATGTTCTGGGTGTGGTGTCCCGAGTTCGAATCCCGGGAGGGCCATATGCTTTCATTAGTTTATTCAAGTACATTGGGGTTTGTAATTTATGTTAATGTTAAGAACGGGGTGTTACTTATATACAGTCAGGACCCCCAATTCGCGAGAATAGGGGTGACAGGAGGCATCGCGTATTGTGAATTCGTGTATTGTGGAACTAACTTTAAATGGGAATAATTAGATTGGGTGACATCTCTCAATTATGGCCTATTTTCGACATTTTTGGCCCTATTTTCGACATTTTTGGCTCTACAGTACAGTCTATATCTTATATATAAGAAGAACAATGAATAAAAATATGAAACCTTACCTTAAAATTAGTAGTAGATAGGCTAGGACTAGGACTAGGACCGTAGGACTTCACGATTTTCTCCAACTTCTCCCTCCCTGACCAAATCGTACTAACAGTTTACTCTGACAAGCCTATTGCACAGTTTCCTTCTCCTTTTTTCTTGCGATCCAACACTTCCACCTTCATTTTGTGTGTTATCTTCTTATATTGGCGTGGCATGGCGAAAAAAAGTGGCAGGCACTACAAACGTTTGGTCACTCCGCACGGCTATGAGCGCTTGAGCGGGACTGTGGGAGGGAGGGTAAGCAGGAGGGAAGGCAGGCGTATGCCCGTCTTCTTCTCTTTTCGGAGCTACGCCTGGGCCTCGCGAAACGTAGACGTGCTCGCGTATCAAGCGGGAATAGCGGATTTGGCCCCTTCTTAGCTCTCGATTCGTGTATTGTGGTACCACCTTGCGTAATTAATGTTTAATTAATTAATGTTATTTTCGAGGGGTAACTCGTGTATTAGGGTTTTCGCGCATTGTGGAATCGTGTATTGGGGGTCCTGACTGTATATACAATATATATACTTCCCCAAGGACAAGAGTATAGCTGAAATATATATATATATATACAGTAGGGGCTCACATAGAACGTGTTCGCATAGAACGAGTCGCTTATAGAACGCCCGACCTAAAATATTGTTCCAAAATTTTCGTTAGGAACGAATGTGATCATATAGAACGATTTTGCCATCAAAGTAGGGCAAATCCGAGGAGTTCTCATATAGAGCGCCGAAATATCGTACAAAACGTACAAAATATCGTACGCTCCTGACGGAAATTTACGCTTACAGTGAACATTGACCATATTGGGCCACCAAAATGCCGTGTTCACATAGAACGAAATCGCATAGAACGGCCTCGTTTATCGACCAATTTTTCGTTCTATGTGAGACCCTACTGTACAGTATATATATATATGTATATATATATATATATATATATATATATATATATATATATATATATATATATATACCGGTATATATATGTATATATACACACGGTATATATATACTGTATATATATATATATATATATATATATATATATATATATATATATACGGTATATACTGTATATACTGTATATACAGTAGGGTCCCCATTTGTGCGTGTTCGAGTTGTGCGTTTCACGAGTTGTGCGAGCTACCAAAAATATTAATTTAATTTTTCCAAACTGCGCTAATATTGTTCGAAGTGTGCGAGCGCCGGAATAAAGGTAAGCAAATCCGTGGAGAAACCCAAATGTATGAGTTTCTTCACAGCGGTGCGAGATACGTCGTGCGTCACAGCCAGCTTGGGTACCGGGTGGGAGGGGGTAGTCGGCAATATTTTTTTGCCCCCGCTCTAGGGCACGCATAGCTCCGTGAGAAATTCGTATACCTTGAGCGGCTGACCATCACACTGGAACTAAAGCAGAAAGTTATCGAGTTAAAGGATGCTGGAAAAGGAAATTCAGTTGTAGCCAGGCAGTTGGGACTTACCGAGTTGAATGTTAGATCAACTTATAAGAAAAACGGAGACGGGGCCGGGGCCGGGGTAGCATAGCTGCACTCGCTCTGCCGCGGGGGTTTGCCTCGGAGCCCCCTAGCTTAATGTGAGTAAACAATGACTTATTATTGTTTAATTATTGCTTACTTTTATTTATATTATGTATTGTTATGAATATGTGTCAGTTAGTGTTGTTTTGTATAGGTAATATGAAGTTGAACCCCTAAACTCGGGACCGTCCATCCACCAAATTAATTATTTCCCATAAGATACATGTTTCGAGTTGTACGATTTCGAGTTGTGCACCCTCATTCATCCACCAAATTCTCGCACAAATGGGAACCCTACTGTATATATATATATACTGTATATATATACATACAGTAAAAGTCCTGTAATCCGAATAGCAGGGGACCGGGCCTCGTTCCGATTACCGGAATTTTCGGATTATTGGAAATTACCCCTATGAACCTGTATTAATGGCCTGACGAAAACCTGAACACGATATAAGCCATGCATATGCACAATATAACGCTATACATCCATTATGACACATAATGGTAAACTTTTAAAGTGATTTCATGACCATGATATGCGTATGTACCATTATGTGTTATTTGGGTGGGTTTTGGGTGGCCTAATGCCTCAAAAAGGGGACTTTGGGACTTTTTGAAATTCGGACTATTGGGTGAATTCGGATTTGGCCTCATTTTCAAAAATTCGGAATATTGGGAGATTCCAATTATCGGTCGTCGGATTATCGGACTTTTACTGTACTGTATACTGTATATATATGGATAATAAGTCGTAGGCATGTGCATAAACCTTTAACCGTCTTGGTGGTGTAATGGTTAAGGCAGGAGTGTCAAACGGGCCGCATGTGGCCCTCGAACCAGTTTGGCCAAGTATTGTCAAATATTGTATTTTGTTCTAGACATAATTATTATTTCTTAAATATATTATATGTTGGTACTATATTAACTTAAGATCTAATTCTAGGAAGTATTTGTGAGAGTAAGAAACTTAAACGGGTGGATGGGACTCGTTAGCCTTGGTAGGCAACTCATCTAGGGGAGACAACCTTATACAAATCCGGGTGGATGGGACTCGTCAGCCTTGATTGGCAGCCTGTCTTTCTTTTTCTTTTTTTTTTTTTTTTTTTTTTTTTTTTTTTGTGTCTATATTCCAACTTACTTCCTCTCGGGCATAGGCTGAGAGCCTTAACATTCAACGCTTTACAATGAACAGTGAAGCCCGTGAGGTCTTGTTCCAGTCTAGGGAGTGAGACATGTGAAGCACATAGAGTACAACGAGCACCTGCCATCTTACCTTCACATGAGGCACGGTGCTCACTCATGGCCCGAAACGACCCCATCTCTGAAGCCACCTCGTTCCCATGCTTCACTGTCTCACCCCCTACACTCGGACTCTCACACTTACACACACAGACCTACAAGACCTAGAAAAGATTATAAACTAGGAAACAAAGTGATTCCCAAAGCAGAAAAAGAAAAAGACTTGGGGATAGAATTTAGGGATAACATGTCTCCAGAAAGCCACGTAAATAAGATAGTGAGAGAATCACTGGCATTATTGGCAAATATTAGGATGTCTTTCAATTATCTTAATGAAAACACCATGAAACAAATAATAACGGCAATAATAAGACCCAGGATGGAATATGCATCTGTAGTGTGGTCCCCTCACTTGAAGAAACATATCCACAAAATTGAGAGGGTACAGAGAGCAGCTACGAGGATGATCCCAGGTTTGGAAAATTTGGAGTACCAAGAGAGGCTCGAGAGATTGAATCTACCTACACTGGAACAGAGAAGGAAACGAGGACAGCAAATTCAGATATATAAATGTGTTAGAGGTATTGACAAAATCGACCAAGAAAACTTCATAGAGAGGGATGGAGGTGAGAGGACAAGAGGTCACAGCTACAAACTAAAAGTGCTAAATAGTAAATCTGATCTGAAAAGTAAAAGATTTCCTACCAACTCGATTAGTGGGTGGAACAAATTGCCAGCCGAAGTAGTGTCTGCACCATCAGTGCATAGTTTCAAAGCACGGTATGACAAACATATCTTAGGAGGCGGGAATTAACGAGCATGCTCACTCCCGCAAATACAACTAGTGTAAGTACAACTAGTGTAAGTACACACAACGCCACCTGTCTAGGGGAGTAAACCTGATACAAATCCGTACTGCTTACCTAAGGGTAAGGCAGGTTAGTGGATGGATTAGCCGAACACCACTGTAGAAAAATGGTGCTAACAAGATACACAGAGGGCCTCGGAGTCGGACGGATCCTAAATTGAGTGGTCAATCCTGTAAGTCCTTCACTAAACTGGCTCGGATTGTCCCTCTCACAGGGAATGGGTCCGCTTGGGGGCATTCTGTGTATGGCCACCCTCGTAAGGGGAGTAAGGCGTCCGGCAATAGATAGATAGATAGAAACTTAAAGTAGATTATATTCTCTTTCACCCTTAGACATTCTTCTTAACCCGGGAACTGCAGGGAGACTCTTAAGAGTTCCCCCTGCGGACTGCGGGAAGACTCTTAAGAGTAAGGCTTTTAAAAAATCCATTTAAAACACTCCAAAACATTTATTTATTTTTATTTTTATTTTTGCCCCTGGGCCATGCCAAATATCACTCCTCCACTTCACCACTTTCCTTACCTCCTTCAGTTATCACCTATTTTCCCTGTTATTCCCTTATTCTGTGATCTATTTTCGTGCTAACATTAGCGAGTTGCAAGCAGGGCATTGTCATCACTGTTACCAAGCGAGTGGAAGAGAGAGAGAGAGAGAGTATCGATCGACAGTCTCTCTCCAGACTTGGGAAAGAGTGGTGGGGAGGGAGGTTGCCTCAGCCATACATTATGTAACTCCCGGCCTGTATCGCCGATTTTGACCATCCAAACGCGGTTTCCACTTGTTTTATTGTTGTAACAGGTTAATACCTTTATAATCAACCTATAATAGGCGCATATGGATAAGTAGTAATGCTATTTATGGTAAAATAATGATGTTAGTGATGGGAACAGCTCAAATACATCAGCACAGGAGTGTGGTGTCTCATACCCCCCATGCGCACTTCTTAGGTTAAGCTGAATAAAATCGTCAACGGGTTTATGATGTGCTCAAATCGGGGCCAGTGGGACGGTTCTTGCAGTCATGCTCAGTATGTGGCCCAAGACTACGAATTTAAAACACAACTACTGTAGTGCGACAGGTGCCACAGTTGCCGTAAATTCATATTTAAATAATATATTTTTATGTGTTTTGAATATTTTCTGAAATTGTTAAATCTGGAAAATATGAAGCATTTATTTTAATTTATATTAGGACGGATGGAGGCATTATCGGTATATTATATTTGGCCTGCTACATTAACCCCTTCTGTACCGGCATCGTCTTTTTTAACTTTAATCTTGCTACTATTTGACGATTATATTCAGTTTCAAAAGGGCCTCCAGCAAAAGATAGGCTTCGAACTATCTCGCTTATTCCTTTTTACTACCACAGATCCTTCTTAAATTAAACTGCACAAAATCCTCTAAACATAGCTACAATAAAATATAAAAGACGTCGCCGGTACAGAAGGGGTTAATGCGGCCCTACAATATTGTACCGTGTCAAATTTGGCCCGCCAGAGCAAATGAGTTTGACACCCCTGGGTTAAGGTGTCAAAAATCTGTGTGTGATAACCCGGGTTCAAATCCTGGTGGATCGCACATGTGCTTTCATTAATTTCATTGGAGGTGTTTGGTGTTGTGGTGAAGTTATAAAAAATAGATTATCAGTAGGTTCAGGGATATTTCGTAGCGAGGCCGGTCTATATGATCTGTGCCCCATGAATATTCTTTCCTCTCACTTAAACATTAGGCTACCATGGTGCGGTGGGAGTATGAACATGATTAGATTAATATCCAGTATTCGAGAATGGATAATAAGTCGTAGGCATGTGCATAAACCTTTAACAGTCTTGGTGGTGTAATGGTTAAGGTGTCAAAAATCTGTGTGTGATAACCCGGGTTCGAATCCTGGTGGATCGCACATGTGCTTTCATTAATTTCATTGGAGGTGCTTGGTGTTGTGGTGAAGTTAATAAAAAATAGATTATCAGTAGGTTCAGGGATATTTCGTAGTGAGGCCGGTCTGTATGATCTGTGCCCCATGAATATTCTTTCGTCTCACTTAAACATTAGGCTACCATGGTGCGGTGGGAGCATGAACATGATTAGATTAATATCAAGTATTCGAGACTGGATAATAAGTTATGTGCATAAACCTTTAACTGTCTTGGTGGTGTAATGGTTAAGGTGTCAAAAATCTGTGTGTGATAACCCGGGTTCGAATCCTGGTGGATCGCACATGTGCTTTCATTAATTTCATTGGAGGTGTTTGGTGTTGTGGTGAAGTTAATACAAAAAAAAAAAAAAAAATATATATATATCCCAGCCTTATGAGGGCTTCTGCCCAGTAGGCTGTTGACAAATCGTTTTTATTATTATTATTGTATATATATACAGTATATATATATATTTTTTTTTTTCTATGTGATTGAGGGAGGCAAAAGGCAGAACTGCCTATAGCGAGTGCCTCCCCCATAGTTGAAAGAGTGACAGGGCCAAAATCAAGGGACGTTCGAGCCAAAATGCCTGGACACACAGAGTTTGAAGCAATTAAAGTCATAGGAAGAGGGAAAGACTGATCCTGGGAGAGAGTTCCAGAGCTCAGCTGTTGAGTAGAAGAAAGTTTGAGAGTAACGTTTCACTCTTGGGTTGGAGAGTTGCACAGAGTAGGGGTGGGATTGAGTTGCAAGACGGGTACCACGTGCCACGTAAAAAAAAAAAAAAACACGTGCCCTACGTAAAGGAGGTGGTATACACTGGGAAAGCTCTGAGGAACACTGATTATTATAGTAGCGATAGAATAGCGAGAGAGATGCAACATTGCGGCGGAGAGAGAGAGATTGCAGAGAGTTGGTGAGTGGACGGGAGTTAATGATACGAAAGGCCTTCCTTTCAACTTTGTCTAGGAGAGTGGTGTGAGAGGAACCTCCTCACACATGTGAACAATACTCAATACAAGGACGCACTATGCCCCTGTACAGAGCAAGAAACTGTGCAGGGGAAAAGAACCCCCTAAGGCGGTTGAGCACACCCAGCTTCTGGGAGGCTGCCTTAGCAAGACCGGTAATATGGTCCTTCCAACTGAGAGCAGAAGAAAAAGAGACGCCAATAATATTGAGAGAAGATGAAGGATTGATTTTTGTATTGTTGAAGAATAAGGGATAGTCCGCTGGGAGTTCCTTACGGGTAGATAGATGGAGAAATATATACAGTATATACAGTATGTATATATATATATATACAGTATATATATATATATATATATATATATATATATATATATATATATATACCTGTATATATATACTGTATATATATATATTGTATATACAGTATATATATATATATATATATATATATATATATATATTTTATTTTATTTTATTTTTTTCCTGTTCGGGCTCTGTCTCGAGTCGGACAGTATGTGTCTGAGTATACTGTATACATACATGATTGATATGTTTAAAATACTTATATTTATGTTCAATCGTAAAAGTTTATACATAATTAACATGTTGGTTAATGTCGCAGGCTGGTAATAAACTTGGAGCATGGAGAGCACCAGTGGACCGTCAAGAAGAAAGTTCGACAAGTTGCATCCCTACACAGCCAACTCATTCTCCTAAAGTAAGTTCACATAATTATGATTAACACTTAATTTACGATGACGCCTTTTTTCTGGGTACGGTACCATTAAACAATTATATTTCACTTAGGGTGGACTTAGGAAGTTACAGGTTTAATCAAGATAGATTGTACTGCACCCCTTTACTTCCAAGAGGTCCTTCCTAAACTAAATCAACTGCACTTGACACCATGGGTCCTCTGTATTAGAGAGCTTTATTTTTGTAGGTTGGAGATAAACTTCGATCATGCAAAGGACCAGTGGACTGTCAAGAAGAAAGTATGACAGGCTCATTTCTCTTACGGTAAGTTTCCATCGGCTTGAGGAGCACAGAGACAGATTCCACAACAAATGATGGAAATTGAAAGAAGAATGGGTGCTAGGCCAGATGATGTTGATAGCAAATGGAACTTTATAGAACACAGCCTCCTTGCTATCACAGACAAAGTCTGTGGCAAAACAAAGGGGCCACCCAGACATAAGTTCTCCTGGTGGTCGAAGCTGCAGGCAGAGATAAGAAAAGATTTTTCAAAGTATGGAAGGAAGGTGGCAGCAAGAAAGATTACCTGTCCGCCAAGCGTAATGCTAGAAGAGTGGTCTACAGAGCAAAGAAAACCATACAGGATAGTGTGATAGAACAAGTTAATAGCACTAACAATACCAAAGGTGTTTATAAATTTGCTAAGAATGTGAGGGACTGTAGCCAGGACGTCATGGGTGTTAGATACATAAATAATGACATTGGCATGTTTGTTTACTCAGAAAACAAAATTAGAGAGGCATGGAAGGAGTATTATGAAAGTCTGCTTAATGTGGAGTTTGAATGTAACAGAGAACAGCTCAGCACTGCAGTCCCAGTACAAGGCCCTCCGCCTTTGGTAGGGATTGACGCTGTTAAAAGTGCTATAGATAAAATGAAGTCCGGGAAAGCTACTGGGAGCTCCGTCATTGTCGCTGAGATGCTAAAAGCAGCTGGAGATATTGGGGTAAAATTAGTCACAGATCTGATTAATGCTATCATAATTAAAATGTAAAACTCGCAAACAAAGTCAAACCAAAAAATTCCCGATGCATGGCAGAAAAGTGTAAATATATACAAAGGCAAGGGTAACTCCTTAGACAGGGGAAATTATAGAGGTTTGAAAATGCTCAATCAAGTCATGAATCTCAGCGAAAGGGTCTTTGAATGCATGATCAGGGAAAGTGTTGCCATCAGCGACATGCAGTTGGGATTTATGCCGGGACGTGGCACAACTTAGGCAACTGCAAGAGAGGTTCTTAGAGAAAACAGGGAGTTGTTGTTGTCGTTCCCTAAGCTGCCTGGCCGAATAGTCCCGAGTCCCTAAGGAAGGCCATGGCCACGATTGTTCTTTCCCACAGGGCTCTCAAGGAGTGTAGATTATGTTGGCGTAAGTGATTGTGTAGAATGCAGTCTTCTATGATGTGTTTAATAGTATGGGGTGTTAATAGTATGAGGGACTTATACCTAGTTTTGTAGATCTGGAGAAGGCCTTTGACCAGGTGCCAAGGGAAGTAATGCAGTGGACTATTAGAAAACTCGGAGTAGAAGAGTGGTTAATACATGTGATAATGAGAATGTATGAAGGGTCACGGTCCCCTGCCCCCGTGAGGGGGGCAGGGGTTTGTTGTGGCGGTTTGGCTCCCAGGACTGCTCACCATGGTCGGCAGCCGGATGTCCTCCATCGGTCGGCGAGAGATAGAGAGATTGGGAGTTGAACTAGTTACTGTTTACTGATGACACAGCGTTGGTGGCGGATTCTGAGGAGAAACTTCAGCAAAGAGTTTGGTGTGGTATGTGGGAGGAGGAAGCTGAGGGTGAATGTTAATAAAAGTAAAGTGATGGTCTGTAATAGAGGTGCTCGTAGGGTGAATCTAGATGTGCGGCTGGATGGGGAAATACTGGAACAAGTGGAGTGTTTTAAATATCTAGGAGGAGTGATAAGCAGGGACGCAGGTTTGGAAATGGAGTTAAAACAGAGAGTATGTGAAGGAAGGAAAGTTTTTGGATCAATGGGAAGTACAGTACAGTATGTGGAAGGTGAGAAATCTCAGAATGAAAGCTAAAAGTGCAATGTATCAAGGGATAGTTGTACCAACAGTGTAATAAGTAATAAGTCCTGTTCCTCCCTACTTAGGATTTATGATGCTCTGTGCCGATCTATATTTGAGTATAGCTGTCAGATATATTCTTCGGCAAGCAAGTTTATCTTAAACTTGTTGGATCCGGTACTCAATTCAGCCATGAGGATATGCACAGGTGCTTTCTGTACATCGCCTGCAGAAAGCATGTATGTTGTGGCAGGGGAATTGCCTCTGGATCTTCGTATGAGCTTTGATTACGTTTAATATTTAGAGTTCGCAGTTCCCCTGATAACCCTGCTTATCGCTCGGTCACCGATAGCAGTTTCCTTCCACGGTATGAGGCACGTAAAAGCTTCCCCAAGCCTCTCCAGATACGCATGAGGGAAGTGTTGAATGACTTTTTTTTTTTTTTAACTCAGTTTTAATAAGGGAGGTAAAGTTCCCCTCGTTTGCCCCGTGGCTTCTGCCCACTTCGTCAGTATGCATTCTTCCCAGTTACAAGGCGAAATTATCTCCAGCTGCAGCAAAGGTCATGTTTCTGGATCACACTCAAGTCCATAAATCTACTTCGGCATTGTACTGTACACTGATGGGTCAAAAATGGCATCAGGTATGGGTTGTGCGGTAGATTTTAAGGATACCAATCGCCTTGCTCGATTGCCTGGGGTTGCCTCTGTCTTTACTGCGGAGGTGTATGCTATTATCCAAACTTTGAAAGTGGCATGCGACTCCACTGGAACGGATTTCACTATTTACACTGAATCACAGATTGTTCTTTCTGCCATTAAAGTTTACTCCCCTGTTCACCCATTAGTTCAGGACATCCAGGCATGGCTTTATCGCTTAGCATCTCGACACAAGTTGATTAATTTTTGTTGGGTCCCAGCTCATGTGGGGATCCAGGGCAATGAGGAGGCTGACACAGCTGCAAAGGAGGCTATACTAGAGTGTGAGGGCCGGTTCTCTATCCCCTCGGAGGATTTGAAATGCAGTATCCGGTCGCTTATTCGGGGGAGGTGACAGTTGAGGTGGTCTTCCCTCACTAGCACTAACCAAAAACTTAAAGCCATTCACCCTTCTGTGAAGCTTTGGGTCTTATCGCCTGTTCACTTAGGTAGACGTACGGAAATAGTCCTCAGAAGGTTGCGTATTGGTCACACATATATGAAACACACATACATGAAACACACATACATATTACATATGATCGCCCACCGCTGTGTGCTGTGTGTGACGAGGTACTGTCTGTAAGCCACATTCTAATATCATACATACATACATACATACATACATACATAAAATTTTAAGACCGAGTGTTCCACACATCAGTGCAGTTTCAGTCTCTTGTCCTAATGGCGGCGTTCCAGGCAACCCTGTTAAGGGCTGCTTCACTTGTCAAGTTGTTGGATTTGAGATCGGCGCGTATAGTCCGATCATGTTGTAATTACTCATTTACCAGATGCTCTATACGTTTTACTTTCCTTTCCCTGTCTGACATTCTTGGCCAAGATGCAGATGTTTTTAAACTCCGATCTTATTTATTGGATTGCGGTATTTTTTGTGATACTGTATTTAATAATTCTCCCGTGATTTTTACTTTTGATATTCCTCTAGCTCTTGATATTTTATATGTTTTATGTAGCGCTACTTGATATCTTGATGTTTTAAATTTAGATATTCCTGTGATGATATTTTAATTTTTAGATGTAGTGCTGATCTACAGGTCCCAGTGCTTGGCCTTTGTGCCTAAATCTTATCAATTCAATTCAATGTACCAACAGTGATGTATGGGTCTGAGACATGGGCTCTGAAGGTAAAAGAGAGAAGAAAATTAGATATGATAAAGATGAGCTGCTTGACAAGTATATGTGGAGTGACTTGTATAGATCTGCAGATTGAGGAATAAAGAGGTACATAGGAGAGTGGGACAGTAAGAACCTTTGTCGGCCAGAGTGGACGGAAGGGTGCTATGCTGGTATGAACATGTTGATCGAATGGGAGATGAAAGGTTTACAAAGAGAGTACCGGTATATGAGTCAGATACAAGGGGAGGTAGAAGGATAGGAAGACCTCCGTTGAGATGGAAAGATTGTATAGTACAAGCATTGGAAAATAGAGAAATGACTGTAGATCAGGCAGGAGTAGTGGTAATAAATAGGAATGAATGGAGAATGCTTGTGAATAGATGAGTGATAACGCGGTCGTTGGGAGAGGGGGTCGGGCGCCAGTTAGGCTAGATAATAATCCGTCAGGCGCCTAGCCTGGGTAGCCGGTATGCTGTATATGTTGGGTCATGCATGGATGTGAGGTGGGCGGACATTGTGGTGTGCTCCGTTGCGTGTTTGCCTGCTGAGACCGGAATCTCTCCGGGAGGTCTGGGGCCAGGGGAGTGCTGGAGGCCCTTAGTGATCCTTGGACTCTGGGTCTTCTGGGTGACCTAGATGTGTGTGAATTTATATACAGTATGTATATATATTTTATTTATTTATTTATTTATTTATTTATTTATTTATTTATTTATTCATTCATTCATAATTATACAGTAGTCCCTCGTTATCGACGGCTTTTTTATAGACGGATTTGATTATAGACTGATTGCTTTATCATAGACGGATTCGACTATCGACTGACTTTAGACTGATTCGAGTATCGACTGATATATCGACGGATTAATTGTTTATTTATATTACTCTAATATACCAACCAAAAGTGGATTAAATGATGAACAATAAGACATACAATAATAAGAAAATACACCGAAAACGAGAGCAAAAATAATTAGCCTAAAGACTAGGTTTTGAGTGAATCCGGATTCACCGACGATCGGAGCGTCACTTTCGACCTCCATTTTTAATGTTATATCGACGGATTAATTGTTTACTTATATTACTCTAATATACCAACCAAAAGTGGATTAAATGATGAACAATAAGACATACAATAATAAGAAAATACACCGAAAACGAGAGCAAAAATAATTAGCCTAAAGACTTTAGGTTTTGAGTGAATCCGGATTCACCGACGATCGGAGCGTCACTTTCGACCTCCATTTTTAATGTTGTCAAAACCAGGCAGAAGCTCTAAGTCCACCCGCCTTTTACTTGCTTATTTGTGCCTGAACCTTGTATCTCTTGCGTTTATTATGGCCTCTAATGTATTCAGTGATAGACGGTGTGCCTGGTGGTAATAATGAAGGAATTGATTGAATCCCCAGGACCATCAAAACAGTCAAGTCAAGTGCCTTGTCTGACGAGGTTATGTGTAAAGGAAAAACTTAAAAGTACATAGGATAATTTTATTTGCAATATACTCTAATATGTAAGGTTATGTGTAAAGGAAACACTTAAAAGTACATAGGATAGAGACCACGGATACTGTACGTGTATGTACGGTACCGTGATGTACGGTAATGCGGTATCGACGGTTTTTGCTATCGACGGCAGTCTTAAGAACGTAACCCCCGTCGATAACGAGGGACTACTGTACTGTATATATATATTATTATTATTTTCTTTCTTTTTGCGTTTTGTTGTCCCTGTTCGGGCTCTGTTTAGAGTCGGCCACCCTCAGCTATGGGTTATGTGCCTGAATATATACATACATACATAAAGAATGGACTCGGCTTTCGTTTGACACCCTGCTTCTCTGTCCAGAACTCGACTTAGAATGCCAGCCGCCACCCGGGACACTAGGCGGCGACGGGAGAGTATGCGACAACAGATCAAACAGGCAGACAAGGTCGGGGATACTGTGGATGGTGAAGCTCCTCAAAACAAGAGACAACTCAGGTATCTTATAATCGCTTTCTTTTTCCAGTGACTGATCAGGGTTTGTGAAATTCACCAGTGCTATGTTTGTATATATTGAATGATATGATAGGATATTTGAATTCATATTTCTTAAGGATAGGGAGAAGGCTCTTTAGCTTAATTAGTTGTATTCCATTTCCTTGCAAGCAGATTTTTGCATGTGGATTGTCACCTGGAAAGACATTCCGCTATAAAATATACATTAATTCTCACTCTTGGCAACTTTTGGATACCAGTGTACTGATTCTATTCTTTAGAGTGGTGCTCCCTGTTGATCTGTCATGAAGTACACACAGGCTGAACCATTTTCACATGGTTACAGTCCTTTAAACCACTTACTGAACATACGTATGACTTCTCTTTGAACAGGTTTCCACGTCGTGCCCTTCAGACGATGGATGAAAGTGTGAAGAGTGACCTGGAGACCTACCTCAGGAACCTTTTGGCTCATCCTCTCTTCCGCAGCCACCAGTCCGTCCTTGAGTTTTTTGAGGTGAGTAGAAAATAATATACAGTAAAACCTCGCCCATCCAGACTAATTAGGGGAGGTGTGGCAGAGTGGTCTTGCCACTGGATTGGTAATCCAATGGACCTAGGTTTGAATCCCAATATGTCAATGGGAAGATATTATTGGATTGGAATTTGTGCTGTACCTAGTTTCAGTGCATTACCACAGCACACCGAAATGACATACAAGTCTGGATATCTAATATAGTTTATGCCAACAACACCATGATCTACAAGCTTTATTATTGCAAATTAATTTAAATTTAAGTTCATAACGTTAAGAGATCCACGAATTCCCGATTCACGGCACTAGTAAATAGAGACCCTTTAGTAAACAGATACCAATGCTCCCTGGAACAGCTGACTGGTAATTATTTTTATATATATTTTGGTAGATTATATTAGTCACATATTGCCTAGTGATTCAATATTGAGCTTTTTTATGTTAATGTATTCGATAGGAATAAATATTGACAATTTTGTCTTTTTACTGTGTTCGTACAAGTTTTGGTTTGTTTATTTTGCAAGTTTTACAATATACTATATGACAAATAATATCTAACAACATATATAAATAATTAATAACCTGTCAGCTGTTCCAGAGAGCGTCGGTCTCTGTTTACTAAAGGGTTTCTGTTCAATAGTGCCGTGATTCAAGAACTCGTGGATCTCATAACGTTATGAATTAAAAATGAATTGAATAGGGGATAATAAAGCTTGCTTGATGGTGTTGGTGGCATAAACTGTATTAAATAGAGTTGAAAAGAGGAACTTTTTTGAAGGGGCTATATTATAGAGAACAATGTACAGTACAGTAAATGGGATAATAGGCGCCCTGAAACACGAGACTGGATTGAAATGCCTGTCCGAATCTCTTGGGTTTCTGGATCTGAGAGCACCGGATGGGCGGGGTTCTACTGTATAGTACTGTGAGTGAGTACTGTACTGTAACACTGTACAGTATATTTAATTGATGTAATCAAACAAAATTTGAAAAGGCAGGATCTTTGAAAGAAATATTATATCTTTAGGCAGGATCTTTGAAAGAAATATCATATCTCTAATTTTGAGAAAGTTATAATGAAGTGCTATTATTCATATTTTCAGATCTCACCAGTGTCATTCATCCGAGAGCTGGGAGTGAAGCACATGGAGGGTTACGTCAAGAAGCAGACTGGGGGAGGTGGATCGGCCAACTCCTGCAACTGTTGTGTTTGGTGAGCAATCATTAAACCAGGAGTCACACTGTCTTTTTCTGACAGCTCTTGTTTGACTACTTTAATGATCTCTTTTATTATTGATATTGGATATCTATAGTGAAGGTACATAGTGAAATTTATATTTTGTAGGTGGCTTAATTCTTGTAAATCTTTGTTTTGACAACATTTCATGGTTCTTTGCAGTGATATTGGCAACTAGACTGGTGGTACATTATGGTTAATATTATATACCTGTATATCTTTATGAATGTACAGTAATTGACACAATATCCTCCACAGGCTAGCGACACGGTGTGGTGGTAAGTACAAAGTGCGTTGGCTAGTAGTGCGCGAGACCTGCCTCTTCTTCCTGGTACCGGAGACGGGCCGGGTGCGAGGGGTGGTGCTTATGGATGCAGGGTTCCAAGTCACACACGGCTATCGGCTCATCGGAGCTCGAACATCATTGCTCATCTCTAACTTGTCCAGGTGGGGGGATATAGTTTTGGTAGACTTCCGTATATACTCGAAGATAAAGCTACTTTGTGTATAAGTCGACCCCTGAGTTTGTGTCAAAGAAGACTTGTAAATTTATTTTTCTCGAACATAACTCGACCCTTGAAACCAGGACGTAAAAAAATAAAATAAAAACAAATAAAAGTACTGTACCGATAAATAGCTTACCGCATGTTTTATTTTTTTCCTGCATCAATTATAGTATACAACTCGACTCTAGGTATACTAGTTATTCAGTTTATTGATACTCCTTGCAAGTCCTTTGCATTTGAATTAAAGTTAGAACACTAAATATTTGCATCAATTGAACCTTACAAGCTACATTGCAAGCAAAATTACGTAGGGTACGCAGTACCCATCTTGCAGCACAATCTCACCCCTACTCTGTGCAACTCTCCAACTCAAGAGTGAAACGATACTCCCAATCTTTCTTCTATTCAACAGCTGAGCTCTGGAACTCTGTCCCTGAATCAGTCTTTCCCTCTTCCTATGACTTAAATTGCTTCAAACTTTGTGTGTCCAGGCATTTAGGCTCGAACTTCTCTTGATTTTGGCCCAGTCTCTCTTTCAGCTCTGGGGGAGGTACTCGCTACAGGCAGTTCTGCCTTTGTCTCCCTCACTCACATAGAAAAAAAAAACGGGTTTCCATTTCTGTATCGTCAGCTGATACTTGCTGTTACAATGCTAAAGATCTCCCTATGTTTTTTTCTGATTATCCTTATAGTCTTTCTAGCGCCTAGTGTTTATGAATATAACTAGTCACTGGGTTTGATTATTGAAGTGGAATTGATCACTGAGCAAAGTAGTGTACTAAAATGGAAATACATTATCAGTGTTACTAAATACCTACTGTGTGTAGACAATGGAACAGCCTCCAATGACATCGTCTGCAATGGTGGGAGTGCCACCTCTTTATTTTTTTGTTATTTACACCAAACTATATAGTAATACAATTCATACAAATAACAATTAGAGTACTTCTCATTCACTCTATAACAATACAAAATTGAAAGAGCAGTTTATCTATCAGTAATTGCAGACTCCTATACAGTATACGATAAATAATGGCATGGCATGAAACAAATGTTTTTTTGTCAAATGTACCGTAGTTTGTGTATTTACCTAGTTGTAGTAGCCTATACATGATTTGAGCTAAGCTCATATTGTCCTGTCCCCATGACTAATTTTATCCAATCTTGTTTAAAACACATAGATGCTCCTTGCCTCTACCGCCTAGTCCCCCAACCCATTCCAGCCATCAATACTCCTATACTGTATGTGAAGCTAAATTTCTTTACATCCTTACGGCAAATACCCTTCCTCAATTTATACTCATGCCCTCTTGTTCTTCCAGCATCTATTACAAAAAAGTCATATCTCTCCAATTGTTCCAACCCTCTCACACTTTTGTACATTGTGATCAAGTCTCCTCTCACTCTCCTTTCTTGTAGTGTAGGTAACTGCAGCTTTTCTAATCTTCTTTCGTAAGACAGTTCCTTCAAATCTGGGACCATTTTCGTGGCTATTCTTTGCACTCTTTCCAGTTTAGCAGTATGTTTCTTCAGATGTGGAGACCATATCACTGCTGCGTACTCTATCTAATGACTACTCCCCATAGTCCACCACCAGAATGTCACCATTGTCACACAGTTCTTACTATTCATCAAATTTTTTGCATTTGTCCCATGTACGACCCTGAAAGACGGCGCTTCTTGCGACGCACCCCTTTACAGGACATCCTTTCTGACTCATTCATTCTCTTTCATAGCCATTTGTCATTTCTTGAATGCTCTTAATCTATATGATGACTCTTACCTATATGACTTGACTTACTAACTCCCCGCCGAACACTAACCCTATCAGGGCTTAGGCCCAGAGGGCAAGTATAAAATAAACACATCTTCAACAACAACTATCCTATTGATATGTTTTTCCAGTGACAAATCACTCTGTATAATTATTCCCAAATCTTTCTCTTCTTTTGATGTGCTGATTTTCTCCCCTCCCAAGTTGTATTCCCATTTGGGTCTCCTTTCATGACTCCCATTTCTAGTACGTGGCACTTCTTTGCGTTGAACTCCATCTTCCAAGTTGCACTCCAGTGATGTATCCTATCTAAATCATCTTGCAACTCTCTACAACTATTCTCATCTGCAATTTTCTTCAAGATCTTAGCGTTGTCTGCGAAAATGTTTATATAACTACTCGATCCTTCTGGCATATCGTTTACATAGCATTATCAAGAACATTATCGGTGCCAGCACTGACCCCTGCGGGACCCCGCTGCTGACATTCTTCCACCGTGAAGTCTTGTCTCTTATTATTGTTCTCATCTGTCTTCCTACCAAATAGTTCTCCATTAATTTTAACAGTTTCCCATGCACCCTTCCGACCGTTCTAAGTTTCCACAAAAGCCGTTTATGGGGCACCCTGTCGAGTGCCTTCTTCAGGTCGAGATACACAGTCTACCCAACCCTCTCTTTCTTGTATGACATCTATAACTCTGCTGTAGAAACTCAGCAGGTTTGTAACACAAGACGATCCTTCTCTGAACCCAAATTGCTTTGCTGTGAGCAACCTCCTCTCTTCCAAAAATTTAGTCCATTTTCTTTTAATTGTTTTTTCACAAAGTTTACAAATTACACTTGTAAGGAACACTGGTCTATAATTAAGTGCGTCTTCCTTATTGCCTTTGTTTATAAATTGGCACTATATTGGCCCTCTTCCAATATATTGGTAATTCACCGCTATCTAAGGAACACTTAATAATGTCATAAACTGGGCCCACCAATTGATCTGCACACTCTCTTAGGATCCACCCTGCCACTTCATCAGGTCCCATTGCCTTTCTTACATCCAACTCCTTCATTAATTTCTTTACTTCACATTCATCAATTGATATTTCTGGCATTTGTGGCACAAATACTGCATACTCAGGCTCTAAGAACTCTTCCACTGTGACAAACACTGATTGCAATTTATCATTTATTACCTCACACATTTCTTCATCATTCTTATAGGATTCCTCTCCAACTCTCAACCTAGTTATAATATCCTTAGTTTTAATTTTTCCTTTAACATATCTATAAAACAATTTGGGTTCTCTTTTACTTTTCATTGCAATGTCCTTTTCATATTTCCTCTGTTCCTCTCTTCGTATTTTGACATAATTGTTTGTTGCCGTTTTGTATTCCTTCCATGCTTCTTCATTATACCGCCTTCACACCTTGTTCCATGCTCTATCTCTCTTTAATAGAGCCTTTTCATATTTCTTGTTAAACCACTCTTTCTTTTTCTCCCTTCTTGTTGAAAATGTAGGTACATATCTGTTTACCCCTTCCCTATATGCCTCCATCAGAATTTCATACTTTGTGTGTATATTTCCAGCTGCTTTCATCTGTTCCCAGTCTAGTTCTCCAAAGTATTCTCTTATCCCATTAAAATCCGCTGTTCCATAATTGTGCCTATCCTTTTTATGTAATTCTCTTCTATCTTGAAAACTACCTATAACTAGTTCCATCTCCATGACCAAGTGGTCACTCATTCCAATGTGGCACTGGTACTTGATATTCTGTATTATAATGTAGAACTTACAAAATAAACAAACTAAAACTGGGACGATACACGATAAATGCAAAAGAACTAATCAAAATCGCTATGTGGAAACAACGCTTAATAAAATTAAATTTTGAAATAAAAGAACACACTCCACCACATAGGGTGTACATAACTACATGAGCAAGTCAATTTGTTTCCCACGTAAACTGATCGCACATATAACAATGCACCTCGTCATGTTCAAGGAATTAGTCAATTTGGGAAGTGCTGGACGTTCTGGTAAATTTTACTAAATTCTGTATGAATAAAGAAACTACAATTTATATAAAATTTTATATTAAGCTAAATTTGCAATTTGACAAGATATCAACAAAAGTACAAAAAACATACATCACTCACTAACGATAGTGCTATCGGGTAGGTACCTGTAAGCATAGCATGCTTCAAGTGACCCCTATCAATTACTACCCTACTAATAACCTACATTTATTGTACAAATAAACTAAGGAAATCGCAAAAGCAAGCAATTGATACTATCGACATTGAATAGATACAGTATATTAAATACAAATATTTGAAAATATGAAGAAGGCATAATAGATTTAAACAAAAGAGTACTCTTTTAACAAGAACAATTAATTATAAAAAATATATTATAAAAAATATATACTGTATATAATAATAATAATAATAATAGAAAAAATTAATACATACAGACATGAAGTAAGCAGAGGTTATCATAGAAACTTCAAGTTAATAATGCTTGATTAAAATTATTGATATCAAATTTTAAAATACAGTCACAATAATTGACCTTAAAATGATTAAATTTATGCAACAATGTACTTGCAACAAAACCTCTGTCTACTAAGAGTCTGTATAGTAACCTAGCTCTATCCCAAAAGTCTTCTACTCTGGTACAAATTTTACAATATCTTATTAGCTGTGAATAAAAACAATTATAAGTTATTTTACTATCGATATTACTATTAGGGAAAGGCAAGTTTATTACGTTAAAATTAAAATCGTCAACTTTGTGGTATATTTTAAGTGTGCACTTCATTAACAATCTGTATATTTTTATCAAGAAAATTTTCAACTTCATCGTCTCGAGTGACTTCTAGGTCCAATCTTGACGGTTGCTTGCCTTCCCTCACTCTTGCGATTTCCTGTATGTGTTGAGTTAGTAAATTGTCTGTTGTTAGCTTCATAAATCTATTTCCCCACGAGTCCATATTTCCTCCCGCTTCCATACCTTCCCAGTCCACCTCCTTACAGTTGAAATCCCCTGCTATCATAAACATATTGCCTCTCTCTATCAAAACACTGATTATATCTAAGGATCCATTCATAAGTTCTTCATATTCGTCCCTCCTCTACGTCCTTGTTGGTGGTGGCATATATAACACTGCTACTGTACATCTATCTTAACTCCATTTCCATCTTCTAATTCTACTCTCAAAGCTAATGTCATTTCACAAAAGGGGGAATAGGTTAGATCACCAAATGAAATTATACTGGTGCAGCATGTGTAGCCAACAAAAGTAAATAATTAATAAAATTGTTTACCCTTTTGTTGTCCACAGGACGGTGACAATCAAGTGTGACTCTGAAAACAGTAAGAAGGAGTGGCTGGCTGAAATTGAGCGGTCAAAGCGGAAATATGGTTAGTAACACTTTAAATTGTAGTCAAAAGCCAATGCTCCCTCCCACTTTGGCCCTGAATTAAATCAAATGTAAGGTTGTTGACAGCTTATTAAAACATATCATTAGTTACTTGTCAATTTTAGCACAATCCTAGCCATAAATGTGTTGCTCGCATGGTTATCTATTTATTTAGCATTATGCTGAAGTGTGGAACTTTTTTTCTTTTTTCTAGCTTCTATTGTAACTATTTAACTTTTACTTTGTATAGCATTACTGTACTATAATTTTCCAAATTGATAGTGTGTTTGAATCTTGCTAGTAAAATAGCTTATGCATCTTTTATTCTCCTGCAGCCAAGGATTTCACCAGTCAAGACAATCGGTATGACTCCTATGCACCGATTCGCTCCAATTCTTACGCACGATGGTAAGCTGATTTTGCTAAGCTTTGTTCTCGGGGAGATGGTTGTAGGCACCAGCCAGTCAAGGAAGTACTCCTGGGAAGAGCTTTACGTGTATTACTATATAAAGACTGCTAGACATCCTGATTCACCACCTGAGCTCCTTTGTTGATTTTTCTTTCTGTGCTTCAGCTACACAAATGATAGTTCTAGCTTGCTCTTCAGATGCACACCCTCTTGCTTTTTTTTGCATTAAGCCGCATACGCTTCACACCCTACACTACTAAACCTAATATAAATTTGTTCTTATATTGGTGTAGGGATGCGGCAACCCCATCACCATCCACTTCGGTGGTGCAGGCAGCCTATGTAGCGGTGGACCAGTAGTTCACCACTTCATGACAATCCTGTGCCCGGTATGCTTCCAACCAAGATACCCGCAGGGGTAAAGAAAATAGCAAAATAGTGATCAGGGACTGTTCTAGGTCTGCTCCTTCAGTGTTAATAGTCTTAAGCCACATGGTGGAAATAGCACTGTGGAGTGAGCAATGGGTGTATGTATAGAAGTCTGGAGGCAGTTATTGCCACGGCCATCCCTTTTGGAGAGCTCGTGGAAGCAAGGCATTATAATTTTGTTTATTCGTTCGTTCATTCATTTGTAGTTCTCTGGAGAAGTGTATAGCTAAAAGGGGATTCACGTATGGTCTTTTTCCCAGAACTTTCATTCTGCAGCTTTCTTCTGGCACCATTTTGAGAATGTTTTACACTGGTATTGGAAACTAGACTATAAATAGATTATTTTAGGTTACAGTATAGAATTTACAGAATTTTTTGCCTCACTTCTCAAGTTTTGTAATCTGAGATAGTTAATGAACCTGATCCCACATTTTTTTTTTTTCCAATTTCCTTTTTCAGAAACATGAATAGAAGTTTAGCAGTGCTTTTGTGACATTGGGAGGCTATTTTTTTATAATTTCCATCTGGTTGCAACATTTTCACTTGATTCTAGCTATCTTCAGATACATACATACATACAAGTTTAACCCGTGGAGCCCCGGCTAGTTTTGTAATGTTTGTTCACCAGAACCCGGCCGGTTTTCAATTTTTTTTTTTATTCCAGAAACAATAGCGAATGGGTTAGGAATGAAGGAAAAACCACGAAAAACCGCTCAAAAAGCTTAAAGAATGGTCCTACAAAGCCCCCGAAAACGTATTTTACAAGAGTAAAAAATTGAAGGCAATTACCCCAAAAAACCAGGTTATTGCACGCTCACACGCACGCACGTGGACTTTGAGAGTTTTAAACCATCGGCACAGTTGCGTGGGATACGTACACAGTTCCCATACAAATCTGAGCCCTCTTGAGTGGCTACACCTGAGGTTACGGTCGGCGCAATTAGGGTGACGCGCCAGACGCGTCTCTGGGGCTGTGCGTTACATACATCGCCGACGCGTCAGACACGTCGCTGGGGCTGTACGGGTTAAAGACTGTTTTGTCCACAGAGAATGTGGTTACAGTCTCATTTCCTAAATGGCGACTTCCAGGCGGCACTGTCAAGGGTTGCCTCTGTTGTCAAATTCTTTATTTTGAGATCGGACCGGTGTACTCGAGCCCACGTCATTCTAGGCCCACCCCTACGTGCAGCTTCCCCCATGTTTACAGTCCAGCATTTCTTCATCCATCCATTCTCTCCACATGTCCAAACCAACCAAGTCAGCTTGTGCGCATCACTTTACTGCCATTCCTAATGCCCAAACGCCTTCTCAATTCCTCGCTCAATACCCCCCCCTGAGATTAACCCCACACATCCATCTCACCATTCTCTTCTCATTCCGTTCCATTCTATTGATATCCTCCGCTTTAACCGGCCATGTCTCCGAGGCATAGATCATTGCGCTCCTAACACACAAGGTATACACCTTCCCTTTAATGTGGGGTGGGAGTCCTCTCATGGTCAGGAGTGGCAACAGCTCTCTAACTTTCTCCAGCCACTTCTGACTCTAGCAATGGAGCCAGCTTCAGCGCCACCTCCGGCGGAAACCGTATCGTCCAGGTAGCAGAACTTATTCACACACTCCAGCGTTACACTGTTGAAATCAACACTGACAGGCGGGTCATTTAATACAAGATCGCCCTTGCACACTGCTTCTTCAAAGTCTATGATTCTTGTCATAGGTCCTCTAGCTCCACTACATCTCTTGTGTACCCACTCACTACAGACGCAGCATTGAATTGAGTTACTTCTCACCCCCTTCCCACATACTGCGCATGGATAGTCGCCGCTTCTTTCCATAGTTCCACACCCTACTCCACTAATCATGACCTTTGTTTTATCTATGTTAACTTTTACACCCTTATTTGCCATACCCTCCCTCCATCTTTTGAGCTTTGCCTCTGCTTGCGCACTATCTGCGATAAGAACTAGATCATCTGCATATAACAACTCCCATGGGAGTCCTGTCCTAAAGTACCTTGACAGAGCCTCCAGAACCAAAACAAGCAGTAATGGGCTCAGCACTAAACCTTGGTGAACTCCAACCTTCACTGGGAACTCTTCGTTTAGGCCCCCATTCACTCTAACTGCTGCCCATGACCCCTCATACATTCTCATTATCACACGCATACTTAGGAGAGTGTGGCAGCATGAACATTTGTTGGCCAGAGTGGACAGAAGGGTGCTGTGTTGGTATGGTCATGTTGAGCGAATGGAAGGAGAGTGGGGCAGCAGAAACATTTGTCGGCCAGAGTGGACGGAAGGCTTAGAACCCCCCCCCCACCCCCCCCCCCCGGTGCTTACAAAGAGAATATGTGAGTCTGTCAGCCTCTCTGGCCCAGGGAGCCTGGGAGGCGATATATAAATGAAGGGTACACCTGGATGCCTGGTGGGTGGGCTTGTGGTGGCGTATGTTCGGGCTCTGTCTCGAGTCGGCCACCCCCAGAAGAAAAAAAACCCAATAAATATAGAAAATGGGGTATGTGCCACAGTATATAGATAGATAGGTATCTTTACATGGCACAAACTAAATATTATGTTATTCCTTGCCCTGGTGTACAGTCTGTTGGTAGGGCACAATGCTAATCTGTAATGACTTTTCCCCTCCCAAGGTATGTGGATGGTGCACGATACATGTGGGACGTGGGAGAGATGTTGGAGGCAGCCAAGGAGGAAGTGTTCATCACAGACTGGTGGATGAGTCCTCAGATCTACCTCAAGAGACCTGACCTTACTGGACACAAGTGGAGGTGAGGTAGAATGAAAAGTTAGGTAGAGAGGTAGAAGATGGGTAGGGAGTAAAGAGGGATTTACACCAGAGCTTTTTCCCGAATCTTTTACCCACAACTCTGATCTGGCAGCTTCTGATAATATACTGTTATAAGATGTCTGTTACCTATAATGATCTACCTGCTGTCTAGTTTCTGATAACTGTGTATAAAATTGACAAAATATTGCCAGAAAAAGGTTGCGAATTAAATTTGCGGGAAATAGTGCTCGTGGAAATACGCCTTTGGACAGATAGACAAGCATATAACCACAAATACCCAGATCTACCGTACCTCAAAGATCCAACCTTACTGGACACAGGTGGGGGTTAGGTAGAGAGGTTGATAGTTAGGTAAGAAATAGATCAGGATATAGATGGAGGTGAGAAGGAATAGAGGTTAGGTAGAGAAATATAAGATAGGTAGAGAGATAAAATGATAGACAAGAAATTAAACTGGAAATCCTCATAATTACTTCAAGTGACAATATCATAATGGATACAAGTGAATGCAAAAGGGAATAGTAGTTAGGTAGAGAGGTAGACATATCTATTTGTTAGTAGTCTTAGCAAATCCAACGTCAAGGCTATTAACCTAATTGCAGTGACGACTTGTCTAATTTGACTGCTAAGTCGTCACCCCAACCACGGTTAAAAAAAGAAAACTTCTAGAGCCTACTCCTTAACTTGCTCTAGGAGACGTTGTACACTAACCAAGATTACCACTGAAGGTGAAAAAAGCATAGAAGAAAAGAACAAGGAATTTACCTTAGTTACAGCTGAAACCCATCCCGTGTTCTGTATTGGCGCAGACCTGCTCACAAGCGATCTATTGTTATAATGTTTTTGCGCGCCGCCATTTATTTGTTGTGCTTTTCAATACACCCTGTTGCTGGTATGTTTCGGCTTCTATGGCCTTACTTTTTGTTAGACAGAGGCTACGTGGTTTAGGGCGCACGTAAATGGGCTCCAAAGTGTGTTAAATGGAGGCGCGTGTAGAAAATAATCTACAGAAGGTACAGGGTTTGCCTGGCGTCCCCCGTGTTTGTTTTAGTCACTTTCTCTTTTCATATTGTCTTTTCCGTTAGTTCTGGACATAGTTTTAGCTTATTAGTAGCCTAGCTTGTTTTATCATTCAGGTATGGGCTATGATGCCCCAATGAGTTTTCATAATTCATAGCCTAGGTGTTTACGTTTTGAGGTAAAATTCAGAAATCGCCTGAGGCGGCTTTGCTCGATTTGTAGTGATTGTGTCGGTCTGTCAGCATTAGCGTTTTCCCGAGTCTCCCCTTTTGAGCCTTGCGAGTGTCTCAAGGGGCCGGGCGTCGTGTGATTTTCTCACACAAGGGCTTTACGCCACCGACATTTTCACTTCATACAGCTATGTGACCCTCTTTTTCTCACCAGTGTTCATTTGCAGCCTCTCTAGGGTTCCTGCAAAGCTGGTCGATATCCGACATTGCCTCTGCTGGTTTGTGATCATCAGTCAATACCTTCGTCTACCTCTCCATGTCGATCGTCAGACCCTCCAGGCCGGTGATAGCTCTCGGGAGTCGTGTCTGTTAGGGCACTGGCTGGATCCTTGGGCTCCCCCCTAGTCACTCTTTATTTTTACTTTGTTTTCATTGGGGGGGGGGGGGGGTTACGGGTTTGAGACACTGTGGGCACGAGCTTTGGGATATGTTATATGTATACTGTACATAATTGTAACCATATTCCCATGTGACCTGCTTTTCCCATGTTTTTGTTTTTGTATGCTGTTAATATCTTCAGGAGAAATGGAGTACTGTTGTTGATTTTAAATGTTTTCTACAATTTTATGAATGACGAGTCACATGTAAAAACTGCTCTTTTTAACTTCTCAGTTTTTCACTTTTTATTTAAACTCTTGTTTATTTTGTGTTTCTTTGTCATTCGTTGTCATGGTATGTGCGTGTGGAGAGAATGGATGAACAAAATTGAGTGAAAAGATGCAGGTCGGACTATACGTGCCGATCTCTAATCCAAAAACAAAACTTGACAAGTGAAGCAGCCCTTAACAGGGTTGCCTGGAACACCACCATTAGGATAAGAGATGGAAACTGCACGTATGTGTGGAGCACTCAGTCTTTAAATATTATGTATGTACAGTATTCATATTTTTGTTTTATGCATTAGTATTTGGTAGTTTGGCTTAGATGTCTGCCTCCAATTTGTTACGCAGCCTTGATATTGGATTTGCCAAGACTACTAACAAATTGAGAGGTTTGACGTACCTCCCAAACTACCAAATAGGAAAACCTACTATTTGGTAGTAGTCTTTGAAAATCCAACGTACATAGTACCCTCCCACAAGCCGTACCCCTGCCCATTCTCGCTCTTCTGTCTACGTGGAATGTAATAACAATAGAAGATCGTTTGTGCGCAGGTTCTACTAGGGTCTGCACCATTACAGAACATGGTATGGGAATCAGCTGTAACTAAGGTAAATTCCTTTTTCTTCTCTTCTATGCTTTTTTCACCTTCAGTGGTAATCTTGGTTAGTGTACAACGTCTCCTAGAGCAAGTTAACCCTTCCCCCCCGGGGGCCCCCTCCTAAGGACATTGTCAGGTGAGACTTTTTCTATTGCACTAGACATATCGAAAGCCTTCGATAGAGTCTGGCATAAATCTTTAATTTCTAAACTACCCTCCTTCGGTTTCTATCCCTCCATCTGTGCCTTTGTCTCTAATTTCCTTTCCGGCCGTTCCATAGCTGCGGTTGTGGACGGCCATTGTTCACTTCCTCACCCTATAAACTCCGGTGTTCCTCAGGGCTCTGTCCTATCTCCTATTCTCTTTCTAATTTTTATAAATGATCTCCTTAACTGTACCTTAATTCCCATCCATTCATACGCAGACGACTCAACCTTGCACTACTCCATTAGTTTTTCAGAACGCCCCAGCCAGCAATCCCTCAACGACAAACGTAATGAAGCCATAGAACTCTTAAATTCTGATCTAAATACTATTTCCAATTGGGGCAGAGAAAACCTTGTTAACTTTAATGCTTCCAAAACCCAATTTCTCCATCTATCTACCCGTCAGGATCTCCCAGCGGACTATCCCTTATTCTTCAACAATACAAAAATCAACCCTTCATCTTCTCTCAATATTCTTGGTGTCTCTTTTTCTTCTGCTCTCATTTGGAAGGACCATATTACCAGTCTTGCTAAGGCAGCCTCCCAGAAGCTGGGTGTGCTCAACCGCCTTAGGGGGTTCTTTTCCCCTGCACAGCTTCTTGCTCTGTACAGGGGCATAGTGCGCCCTTGTATTGAGTATTGTTCACATGTGTGGGGAGGTTCCTCTCACACCGCTCTCCTAGACAAAGTTGAAAGGAAGGCCTTTCGTATCATTAACTCCCGTCCACTCACCAACTCTCTGCAATCTCTCTCTCTCCGCCGCAATGTTGCATCTCTCTCGCTATTCTATCGCTACTATAATAATCAGTGTTCCTCAGAGCTATCCCAGTGCATACCACCTCCTTTACGTAGGGCACGTGGTACCCGTCTTGCAACTCAATCCCACCCCTACTCTGTGCAACTCTCCAACCCAAGAGTGAAACGTTACTCTCAAACTTTCTTCTACTCAACAGCTGAGCTCTGGAACTCTCTCCCAGAATCAGTCTTTCCCTCTTCCTATGACTTAAATTGCTTCAAACTCCGTGTGTCCAGGCATTTTGGCTCGAACGTCCCTTGATTTTGGCCCTGTCACTCTTTCAACTATGGGGGAGGCACTCGCTATAGGCAGTTATGCCTTTTGCCTCCCTCAATCACATAAAAAAAAAAAAGGTACCCGGGCGATTTGGCCGAAAAACGTCTAGGCCTAGGCTACCGTATCTTTGTTATTTTAACTGCTAGAAATTTCCCACGCATCTCTAAACGTAGTGCGGTTTCCAATCTGTAGACTGGCATTGAGTAGAGCTCTGTAAGTCAACTGGTTCAGTTGTGATCACGATTTCCGTGGAGCAAATTTTGCTGCGATGTTGACAATATCGGAGCTTTTCAGACACTAATTTCGTCATACCATACAACAACAACATTGATCCGACGTCTCCTTCTTGTTTTCGGAGGTGCGGTGACGCAATGACCGTCTTTGTTTACATGCGTCGGACGCACGGCGTTCAGGCCAAGCTGAATAGGCTTTCAAGCTTACTGCCTGTTATAAGGACACCCGGGGTCCTGCCCATCTGCCGCGGTGTCCTTATAAAAGGACAGCCGGGCTGGAAGGGTTAAGGAGTAGACTCCAGACGTTTTTTTTTTTTAACCACGGTTGGGGTGATGACTTTGCAGTCAAATTAGACAGTCGTCACTGCAATTAGGTTAATAGCCTTGACGTTGGATTTTCCAATACTACTACCAAATAGTAGGTTTTTCTATTTGGTAGTTTGGGAGGTACGTCAAACCTCCCAATTCATATGGGGGCAGGGGGCTAGGAATCCTCCTCCCCTTGTAAAATTATCCTACTCAACGAGACAGAGAAAGGGGCGAGGGAGCGCGAAAGTGGTCCCTAACCCTGAGCATAGGAACTATAAATATTGTTTCTGTTCGGGCTCTGTCTTGTGTCAGCCACCCCCAGCAATAGGATATGTGCCTGAGTATATACAGTATATACATACATACATACATACATACATACATACATACATTCATACTGTACATACATACATACATACAGAGAGGTAGACAGATAGACAAGCAAAATAACCAAGTCTTCAGATCTACCTCAAACGATCCAACCTTATTTAACCCATGAACTGCTAGAACTTGTGCAAAATATAAGTTCAAGTTGAGGGAGGGAGGGAGGGGGAGTGGGGTATATAGGTGGTGAGAATGTGGTTTGGAGAAATAGCACTACTTTGTATGTGTCACCCAATTTTGATACATTTCCCAGCACTGGCCTGGTATTTTATTTTTTTTTTTTTTACATACAGTATATAAATATTGTGCCTTCTGGAAGGAATGTTGCAGTTCCTCGGTTAATGAAAGTGAAGGTGAATATAGGGTGGGGGATAGAATGACGAATAGTAGGAGAGTAATTCTGTTGACCTAGATGTGTGTGAATTTGTATTTTGTTTATTGTGTGTTCATTGTTTTCTGTTGTGTTATCCCTATTCGGGCTCTGTCTGCAGTGTCTTTAGTCGGCTACCCCCAGAAAAAAAAAAGGACTAGTGGGGAATGGGCCTGAGTAAATACATACATACATACAGTTCTGTTGTGGGAAAGAAAATTGATAATAGAAAACAAAAACAATCATCCACTAATACCTGTTGAACTCACTTTGTATTCGTCTTACTTCGCTGTATCACCGGCAGAGTTCCATATGCTTAGTATTGCAGGCAGAGTTGGCGGATAATACTTGATTCATTGTCCAGGGCTGGGTGAGCAGATTATATTCCAGTTCACTAATAAGCTTTGAGTGCTGACTTATTTCTTGCTGCCTGGCCAGGACTTGACTCCACTGTCAGCACTTCCATCCGCTATCGTTACTCACGGTCAACTGTCTTCCGACGCCATGACTCAGTTACTCATCGCCCTGCTCATGACGTCACAACATCGACGCTCCATATACGCACTAGTTTCCGTGTCCCACTTAAATTCACTTGTTTTTTATCTGTCTTTCCTTTTCCGATTACGTATCTTTTAGGCACTATATATTGTATTTATTCCACATTATTCTTATTGTACTTTCCCACTTATGTTGTGTGTTTTCTCACAACATAATTACTTAATACCCATTTATCTACTTATTCTTATTGTACTTTTTCCACTTATGTATATTGTCATAACATATTCACTTTAATACCCAAGTTTCTGATTACTAAGACTAACACATTCCCCTCTCTTTCTCTTTTTTTTTTTTTCTTTTTTCTTTTCTTTACTCTGCTTTGCTCAACTCCTTTAGTAATAACATAGGAGAGGCTCCTTTCTTCGTGAGACAGTGCTATCTGCTTCGTTGTTTCTATCCACTTCACTTCTTGGATTTCTTTTCTTGCTATCATGTCTCGCAACACAGCTATATTTATCCTTAGGCTTCTGTCATCTACCAACTTGGTAGACTGCAAACAATCCACCAAAGATTTGTTGTCTGAAAAACATTTTACCGGAATTGTGTGCTGATTTCCGAGGATTGTTCTCAGCATATGTGCCAAATACATCCCATTCTCTGCTGCATCTAATAGACTAAGGGATTCTGCTGCCAAAGTCGATTTCACCACCCGTCTCACCTTTCTTGATCTCCACGCAATGGGGCAGCTATTTCCCTCTCTGTCTCTCACAAATACGATGTGACCACCCTGAGACCCAAGGTCTGTCAAATTGCCAAAAGACGCGTCACTGTAGCATTCAAGTGTACACTCGTCCAGGTCCACTTTCCCAAACCAAATTGACAGTGGGTTATCCTTGACCTTGACAGCTTTGTTGGCTCTGATTACATCTCCGACAGTTGTCCGATTGAATGCCGTACTCAGTTCACATACATCATATGATATATCTGGCCTCGTTTGTGTGGCAACCCAGTTTAGTTGGCCCACAACAGATCGGTATTTTGTTCTCTCCTCTTGACTGACTTCATCATTTCTTCTGTCCTTATAAGATTTGATCATGTTCATCTCTTGGAGTCCATGTCTAATGTAATTGTCTTGATTGATCATAATGCCATCCTCTGCTTGTTCTATTGTGATACCCAGGTACTAGAAACGAGTCTTCTCTTCAGAACCAATCGGAAATAATTTTTCCAACTGGGACATTACAGATATCTTGAATGCATTTGACCCGCTCCAATATAAGTCATCTACATGGATGCAAATGATCCCTTCTAATCTTCCATCATTATGCCAGAAGAACAGTGCTGGTTCTAAACCACACATGGACATACCCAATGTAAGCAATTCATGCTTCACCCTCTCGTACCATGCTCTGGCCGCATCATTGAGACCATATACTGTCTTCTTTAATCTCCATAGATATCCATTGTAGAATTCTTCAGGGGGCAACACGAAAATCTCTCTATTAATAGGATGCCCCTGTAAGAAAGCGGCTTTCACATCCAGTGCATGGCAGTCCCAATTCTTGGCGGACACAATACTTAAAGCCAGTCTAAAAGGTTCCTTTGAACACGTAGGAGAATCAATGGGAACATCCTTTAATTCTTCCTCAAAGCCACGTGCCACTAAACGGGCCTTAATAACCTGAGTGCCAGATTTTATTTTCTGTGTCATTATCCACCTTGTTGATATGGCCTTCTGACCTTGGTCCTCAACTTCCTCAAACACATCATTATCAATCCAATTCTTCATTTCTGCCCTTTTTGCCTCTGTGCATGCATCATTGGAATATGTTATCATGACTTCCTCTGTATCGTTCACAATCCGCCAATTATAGATGTCTTTATCTACATCAATCCATTTTGTCACATTACTTGTTTCGTCTCTGATGTTGAAACATGTTTTGTACTTGCCAGTTGCTTTACCGGCTCTACTTAAGATTGTGATAATTACTTTTTCCTTGTTTTCCACCATGTATCCTTCTATTCTATCCCCCACTCTAGGCATTCTAGGCACTCTAGCTTCAGCGGCTACACTGTTTCCGTCTCCGGACTCCTGTTCACCACTGCATTTCTCATTATCATCCATTTCAGCATCCTCAGGCTCATTCTCTGTTTCGTTTTCTATGTTAACGTCGTTTGATTCGTCTTCAACTGGAACATGCAATCCTGTCTCCGTTGTTTTGCCACTACTGATATCGTCCATGTCTTGCATCTTGCAACTGGCATTCTGCAACCTACAAGTGTGCACTCGCACATATGTTCCTCCATGTTTCACAAGAACTTGTTTACCATCCTTTCCAATCACTATACCTGGGCCTTTCCATTGGTTTTCACTGTTTCGTTTGTAATATACTCTGTCTCCATTTTGCAAGCATACTATGTTGTCTGCTCTTACGTTATGCAGTAGTGCCCTACGTAGTTTCTCATTGGACTCATTTTTTATGAACACTTCTCTGGCCACACGCATAGCATTAAGGTTTTCAGCCACGATTTCCGATGATGTCCTGTTTTCAAGAGCAGGAATCTTATTATTTAGCACACTAGGTATACTTGGGTTGAATCCATACACCAGCTGGTTTGGAGAAAAGCCATTGTTGTTATGGAGTGCATTACATGCTGATACAGCCCATGCCAGTGCTGTAGATACGCCACATTTTGCATCCAACACAATCTTTGCCACATTATCACCAAGTACGGCATTCAGTCGCTCACATACGCCATTGCTCCATGGGCTTTCAGCGGCTGTGCACATCACTTGAATATTATAATTTTCGGCCATGCTCTGAAAATCACTGTTATTGAACTCTCCACCATTGTCGGTCAAGAACTTGTCAGGTGCTCCAAACCGGCTGATCCACTGAATCACTACCTCTCTTATAATGGTCTCAGGTTTCTTATTGTGGATGACCGTAGTCACACAATATCTTGTTGCCAAGTCAACCAAGACAAGAAAATAGTCACTCTTCCATGCCTTCAGATCCATTCCTACTGCCTCATTGAACGTCTTACCAATGGGGAGTCCCACCACAGGACGGGGAGGCACTTTCTTAAATTTTCTACAAATATCACAACTATCACTCACTTTATTTATTTCCAGTTTCCATTGTTCATTGAGTATCCCTGCCTCTTTGATTAATCTCGTTAACTTCTCTGCAGTGGGATGTGAGAATTGCCGATGTAACTTCACCACCTTCTTGGAAATGTCTTCATGATCTTCTGTGGCCAATACCCAGTCTACCATTTGCTTACATGGTGTCTTCACTATGGGAAGTGTATAGTGCCCTGTAGAGGTGATATGCAGCTTACTTTCTCTGCCAAACATACGCACTGTATCCTTTCTGAAGTTCAATATCATGCCTCCACGTTTCATGGCTGACCTGCTCATTAGTAGTGGAATTCTACAATCCACCACATCGGTCCGAATCATGATTTTTATCCCATGTATATAACAGGGAATATGCACAATACCTTTTGATGTCACCTGTCTTCCATCTCCGAATTTAAATTATGTCTCTGATCTCTCTCTTTTTATCAACTGTACGTCTTCTGATGATACTGTATCCACATAAGCCTGTAACCAGTCTTCTTCACACACCGTTGTAGAACATCCTGAATCAAGAACCAGGGCTCCCAAAGCTTTCGACATTAATTTTTCTCTCTTATCAACCCCGTCTGATAGCAATGTCAGCTGCACTTCGCCAGTATCTTCCATCACAACCTTATTTTCCATATCCCTATCCTCTCTCTTAGGACAATTTCGGACCCAGTGGTCAACAGATCCGCACACAAAACATTTTGTGAGCTCACCATTTGGTCCTGTCGGGTTTTTGGCATCACCACCAACACTTCTAGGACTCCAGTACCTGTTACGTGTTCCACGTCTATACCCACGTCTATATCTGCCTCCGGTGCCTCGAAATGGAGCTCTACTGACTTCCAAAATGGGCTCAGACTTCACCTGCACCTGCACTGTGTCATTATGTGCATCTCCACTTAAATTGTGGTCTACAATTCCACCTCCGAACATTCTGTTTAATGTCTTTTTCATCTCCTCGAATGTGATGGTAGTCGTAGTTGACATCGCTAATTGGAAGTGAATATCTGACAAATCACAACTTTTCAATAACCGAAACGCCAACACCTGATCTGGCAGTTCCATACCATGTTTCTTGAATCTATAATATCTTCTACCAAATTCCACCAAATAGTCAGTTATCGTCATCTCAGCGGGGCGCTTGAACGATTCAAATTCAGAATAAGCCATAAAGGCCCGTCTATTTTTATCTAGCATAAAAACAGAGTCTAATCTTGTCAGCAAATGTTCCATTCCTTTGTCACTCGCCAAGACTGTTGTATCTATTTCGCTGCTGACATCTCTAGCCCTGCCAGTCAATGTCAAATGAACCGCCAATGCTTGCTTCTCCGGTGTCACACTCGTTAGTTTCTGCCATATTTCGATATCTTTCTTCCACCTCTCATAGTCTTTTTCCGATGTCATTTGTGGAGGATTTTTAATCACTGACACCATATTTCGGTAAAACTGCGAACTACGCTCTGCTACCACTGTTGAACTCACTTTGTATTCGTCTTACCTCGCTGTATCGCCGGCAGAGTTCCATATGCTTAGTATTGCAGGCAGAGTTGGCGGATAATACTTGATTCATTGTCCAGGGCAGGGTGAGCAGATTATATTCCAGTGCACTAATAAGCTTTGAGTGCTGACTCATTTCTTGCTGCCTGGCCAGGACTTGACTCCACTGTCAGCACTTCCATCCGCTATCGTTACTCACGGTCAACTGTCTTCCGACGCCATGACTCAGTTACTCATCGCCCTGCTCATGACGTCACAACATCGACGCTCCATATACGCACTAGTTTCCGTGCCCCACTTGAATTCACTTGTTTTTTATCTGTCTTTCCTTTTCCGATTACGTATCTTTTAGGCACTATATATTGTATTTATTCCACATTATTCTTATTGTACTTTCCCACTTATGTTGTGTGTTTTCTCACAACATAATTACTTAATATCCATTTATCTACTTATTCTTATTGTACTTTTTCCACTTATGTATATTGTCATAACATATTCACTTTAATACCCAAGTTTCTGATTACTAAGACTAACAATACCTTCACCTCTCTCTGAACCCAGACTGATGGAGGTGTTGCGGAGGAAGGCAGAGGAGGGTGTGAGAGTGTTTATATTACTGTACAAGGAGGTGGAGCTGGCACTGGGGATATCCTCACTACTCTCCAAACAAACTCTTAACCAGCTGCATCCTAATATTAAGGTCAGTCTGCTACAGTAATTCCCTGCTTCAAGTTCTATTTACATTCTCAAATGATGATCCTCAAATAATCGTTTTACCTACTACAGATCCTTCCTAAGCTGCATACGATTGTGTAAATATAGCTCCAATAGTATAATAATGATGTCACCCATTCTGAAAGGGTCAATTTCAGTAAGAGGGAAAACAAAAGACAAATTATCTTCTAACTGTTATCCCTTAGAAGATCTGATGATGCATTTCTTCTCTGTTTCTAGCTACAGTAAAAGTCCTTTAATCCGACGACCGATGATTCGAATCTCCCAATAGTCCGAATTTTTCAATTTGAGGCCAAATCCGAATTCACCCGATGGTCCGAATTTCAAGAAGTCCCAAAGTCCCCTTTTTGAGGCATTAGTCCACTCAAATGACACATAGTGGAGCACACACATATCATATGTTCATGAATTCACTTTAAAAGTTTACCATTGTCATTGTAGCCTATTACCTACTTCAAAACATTCAGATTAATGGTCAAAGGAAGCTACTGATATAAACGTAAACACCACATCGTCTGCTAGAGAGTTTGTTTTGCTCTTGAACGCATCCTTGGGACGCTCCGATGCGCTACTGGCTTGCACCGCATTTTCTGCAAGCGCATTCAGTCTTGAGCTTGAAAACGCACCTTTGGACGTTCCGATACGCTACTATTTATAGTTCAGTGATCGGAGCGTCCCAAGGGTGCTTTCAAGACAACAAGACAAGGGTGCTTTCAATACAATATAATATAACAGAGCACGCACAAAAGGAAAATCACAAAAGGAAAATTACAAGAACCTCTCAGGGAAGTGCCGTTGTTAAGGCATTACTTCCCGAACCGCATCTGATCTGATCTTCAAGAGCAAGACAAACTCGCTAGTAGACGATGCGGACATATGGTGTTTACGTTTATATCAGCAGATTCCTTTGACCATTAATCTGAATGTTTTGAAGTAGGTAATAGGCTACAATGACAATGGTAAACTTTTGAAGTGATTTCATGAACATATGATATGTGTGTGTGACATTTGGGTGGCCTAATGCCTCAATGTTTTCGTCAGGCCATTAATATACAGGTTCATAGGGGTAAAGTCCGATAATCCGAAAAATCCACTAATCCGAACGAGGGCCGGTCCGCTGCCCTTCGGATTAACGGAAGTTTACTGTATTAGACAATTTTATTCAAATTAGGAAGGGTATATGAAAGTCAGAAGGTTGATTGAGATAGGCTTTACCCTCATAATTCCCACAGATCCTTCCTAAGCTGTATAAAATAGTCTAATAATGGGCAGAATAATTTGTCAAAATTCATCATAATCTTGAAAGGGTTAACTTACAACAGGTAATGCGTCATCCGGACCACATACCCGGAGGAGTGCTGTACTGGGGACACCATGAGAAGCTTGTCATTATCGACCAGATGTACGCCTTTGTCAGCGGCATTGATCTGGCCTTTGGACGCTGGGATGACTATAGACACAAGTAGGTTATCAAGTGTTTCTGTTTTATCTTACCCCACTATTCTCTCTCACAAATCTACTATTGGCCACATAAATTGGTATACATATTTAATAGGATATTATTGTGCACAATATGGTATGATAACACTTTTGTTGCTGGCTAATACCTATCTCTTTGTATCAATATCGTTATACTGTATACATGGTCGTGCAGCTTAAAGAATGTAAGCAAAATGTAAAGTTTCACTTGTTACTGTACTGTCTCAACAGATTAGTAGACATGGGTCATGCAGGACTACAGGTACCTCAGGCCTCACCGGGCAGGGAGGCTGGTACGTACGGTCCCAACCGAGGGGTCCTGCAACACCTGGTCCGGGGCACCAACGAGGTTCTGGTCAACACTGTCACCAAGTCTAACCCTTCCAGTCAAGGCCCCTCACCCTCCGCCTCACCCCCTACCCTACCCTCCTCTCCCACGACACACCCCTCCAGCTGTCGATCATCCCTTGGTGGCGCAGGAAATATGACGCTCAGCACCACTGTCAGCTCAGAGGCCATCCACACCAGCGGGTCGGATATCATCATCAAAGTGACTTCAGAGGACAATGACCAGAACGGCATCGCTGACAAAGATGTTCAGAGTGAAGGAAAACGATCCAAAAAGAGTAGACTAAAGAGTAAATTAAAAGTGAGGAGTGAGAGTGATTGTTCTAAACAGGGAGAGGATGTGCTAGACCGCAGTGCCTCTAATCCGACTCTTCTCAACACCAATACAGACAGCAGCGGCAAACCCAACAACGAAAAGACCCCTCTCCGGTTGAACACCAAAAAGTCGAATGCGCGCACCAGATTCCTCCTCAAAGAATCCAAAGCCAAGCGAGAGGAGGATTCTGGAAGTGATGACGAGCAATGGGAAGAGGGGAAGATAGGCCGGAGCATGAAGGGGGTGAGACGTATAGGGCTGGACCTGATGGAGGAAGTAAAGGAGAAGGGAAGGGAAGTGCGTGCCTGGACGACCCACAAGTTGCCTCGTCACTTGCACCGGTATGTTTCACAAACTCTTGCGTGCACACTTAAAGTTTGATCTAAGTTTGACATTTTATAGTTTACACAGGTAGCTTGTTTCCTTGTGATTATTGCTCATCCCACTTTTAGGAGAAAGCATCAATAATAGATCCTTATACCACCCACTCTTCCCTATCTATAATATTTACATCAAAGCAAGACTGCAGAATATCTGCACACTTGCAAATAGTCCTTGTAGTTATTCACACACAAACACTTATCACCTGTATCGGTACTTTGCAGTAGCATTTTTTTTTTTTTTTTTTTTTTATGAAAGGAAGAGACAAAAGGCTGGTTTGTAGTGATTATCCCTCCATATAGAATATTTTACACAACCTAGATGTTTGCTTGTTTTTCTTGTATGCATTCACAAACACCTTATTAACTCATACTAATACTAGTGCACTGGAACACAACCTAGCTACATACATTTAATTTCTTATTTTGTAATGTGTGCTAATAATTACAGTACTGTATATGCAGTTTTCTTTTGGTAAATATTAACCCTCTCCGACATATGATGCGATTTTGAGCCTATTGGGGATACTTTAAAGCCTTTGTTACCATCAGGGGTATTTAGAACCCTTTAGCTTAGTTACTTCAACCTCTGCAGTTGTCTTTGAGTTAGCTGTGGGCAGAAAACTAAATTTGGAGAGGTAATTATAAGAGTGAGAGAACTCTATTTCTTATTGCTAATCTGGCAACCTCTGCGTCATAAATGCGTGAAAGAGTTAAGGCATTGTTTTTGTGACCTGCATTATTATGTGTGCAAATGTTAAGACATTTTTTTATTTGTTTATTTTGCAAGTTTTATATTATAATTCCAACATTTTAATCCCTTTAATATGATAAAGGCAATTATGCTTTGATATCATAGTATCAGAATGTTAAGTACTGTACATTACTTATATTGTTTACTTAACCCGTTGAGCCCCGGCTAGTTATAATATTTTGTTCACCCCAGTCCCAAGCCATTTTCACCTCTTTTTTTTTTTTTTTTGCTAAAATGGAAGACAAGGATGAGAAATGAAAAAAAAAAAAAAAAAAAAAATCACCTCAGAATTTTTTTTTTGGGGGGGGGGGGAGCCTCAAAAAAATTTGTTGAGCCAAAATGGAAGAGAATGGTGAGAAATGAAGACAAAAATAAAAAAAAACATATTTCGGTCATTTGGGGGGGGGGGGGGGGTTCAATAGTTCGTCTCCCCCGCATGACCACCCGCCCGGGAGCACTAGGGTAAAAACTGAGTATGGCATTGTACGGCATACATCCTAAGGAGTGTCTCACATAAATCTCAAGCCTCTAGCTCCTATACGACCGGAGTAATGAAGGTTCAAAGTGGCGGTGAACTAAGGGTGTAAACTATCCCCACTAAGCCCACCACCACCAGCCGCGCGGCTGTCTCGGCCTGCTCACACCTACTGGCCCGGCTCCCACACACACTACGGTACCTCCCCCTCCTATTCTCCCGCCATTTCCTACCTTACGAGCCACGTAAGTGTTTTTTATATGTCGGACGCACGTGATGCGTCGCTGGGAGTTGGTGATCAAACACTGCCGACGCAACACGTGCGACGCTGGGTCTCACTGGGTTAATGAGTAAAAAAAAATACCATATTTTTCTGTTCATAAGACGCTTCTATTGATATTTAGCTAGGCTAAATTCGGAAAAAAACAAAATTGAAGGTCTGAAGCAAGCATAGGCACCACACACCGGTACCTAGTCACCCAATGACCCAGAATTGCTACACCAACTAAAACTGGAATTGGTAAACTTACTTACAGGTACTCAATACTTTACAGAGTCTATACTGCTGATAAGCAAAGCATAATAATGGATTACAGTGCGCCTTATACAGTAACTGAGCCACCGCCATTTGCAAAGATTTGGTCGCAAAAAAAGTTTGGTAGCCATTCGAAACGATGACCGAGAGTAAGGATGGTCTTCCTCATACAACATTTGTAATGTGTAGTGTCAGTTTTTGGAACTACTGTATATGCTTTGGACCAAGACATGAGTTTCAGTTGTGGCCACTAGATGGCACCGCTTGAACCCAAAACAGTGCAAATGGCAGTGGCACAGTTTAATCTTATAACCTTACATGAACCTTATGTCTAAGCATTGTAACCCATTATAATGCTTTGCTAATCAGCAATATATAATCATAAAAGTATTGAGTATTTCTAAGTATGTGTATTGATTAGTTAGTCATTGAGTGACTAGGTACTCATATGGGGTGCCTATGGGGTCATGTTTCGACTCTGAAATTTCAGTCGAAACTTTAATCTTTGGTTGTTAGGACGCATATTGATTTTGGAGATCCAATTTTTGGAAAAAAAGTGCGTCTAATGAGCCGAAAAATACGGGTACAGTACGGTACTTAGAATGCTTGTTTGACATGAGTGACTGGAATGCTGTTATTATTTTGTTTTAAACTTCAAAGTAACTTTTATATATTAATCTTCTATATTAGACACGTTGCATCTCTATATGAATTTACTGACAAGCTAACTTGACCCACTATTGGAAGTGTTGAAAGTGATATACTGTAATTGAGACCTTTTGTATGTAGTCATAACATGTTTTAGTTTTGTAGTAATGCATTTATTTTACTTGTAGCTCTACTATACAGTATACTCAATAATAACTTTTAAGCCTATGTATATACACAGGCACTTACCCTATAGCTGGGGGTGGCCGACTCGAGACAGAGCCTGAACAAGGACACCACAACACAGCATAAAAAAAAATATATATATATTCACACACATCTAGGTCACCCAGGAGAAGAACCAGAGACCCAGGATCACTAGGGGCCTCCAGCATTTCCCCGGCCCCAGACCTCCTGGAGAGGTTCCGGTCTTAGCAGGCAGACACGCAGCAGAGCACACCATAATGCACGTCCACCTAACATCCAGGCATGACCCTTCATATACACCTGCTCCCCGGGCCAGGCGCCAGACGGACTATTATCTAGTCCAACTGGCGCCCGACCCCCTCTCCCCAACGACCGCGTTATCACTCATCTATTCACAAGCAATCTCCATTCATTCCTATTTATTACCACTTCTCTTGCCTGTTCTACATTCATCTTTCCATCTTCTTACGCTTGTACTACACAATCTCTCCATTTCAACGGAGGTCTTCCTACCCCTCTACCTCCCCTTGTATCTGACTCTCATACTCTCTTTGTAAGCCTTTCATTTCCCATTCGCTCAAGATGTCCATACCAGTACAGTACCCTTCTGTCCACTCTGTCCGACAACGGTCCCTGCTGTCCCACTCTCCTACGTACCTCTTCATTCCTCAATCTGTCTACGAGTCACTCCACATATACTCCTCAAGCAGCTCATCTCCATCACATCCAGCTTTCTTCTCTCTTTTGCCTTCAGAGCCCATGTCTCAGCCCAATACATCACTGTTGGTACAACTATCCCTTGATACATCGGACTTTTAACTTTCATTCCGAGATTTCTCACCTTCCACATACTGTACTGTACTTCCCATTGCTCCGAAAACTTTCTTTCCTTCATATACTCTCTGTTTTACCTCCATTTTTATACAGTATGTAACTTTGTTAAATGTTTCACAGTGCAGGTATATAGATTAATCTCCCTGTACAGTCGTGAGCATTAGTAACAATGCAACCAATTGAATATGTATCGAATACCGGTACAAATATGACAACACAATTCTTTATTATATCCAAGATGCTTCAAAACTTGGCTTTCAAAGGTTCAAAGATTAAAATGGGAGTAACTTTATTTATGCTCACAACTGTACAGTTCCAGATAATAGTCACTTAACTCGGTTATGGTTTTAGATTACGATATAGGAGTACTGTAAGAGACAAACCATATAAATGTGGCAATGTGATTGTCTCGAAGGAGGGGACAATCAGGCTACCAATTTTTTTTGTTTTTCCCCCATTGTAATAAGTGTAATCATGTGCCTACCGAATCAAGAGACTGTTGTTTCCGGAACCATACCTGTACTGTACGTAACTATGTGTCTTTGGTTTTTGTGTGTGCACTAACACTTGTACAGGCGCGGCAGTGGCTCCTCAGAGGATTCAGAAGAAGAGGATAACGACCAGTATCTTGGAGGCAGGTCAGTTGTACTTTACCTTACATCTACAACTTGTTTTTATTTATTTAGTTATTTGACTTTTTTCCGTAAGATGAGAAGAGAAGTTGTTACTGTACAGTATTTAGTCTGGAGAGTATGACATACATGAAATATTATCAATTTCATGAATTATTATTATTTGTAATTATATATATTGTGTTTTTGATTCCATAGCCCTATGAGGGCTTTGGCCCTGTAGGCTACTATAAAAATGCTTCACCATGTGTTATTGATTGTTGTGAGTTAGTGGTAGTTGTTATACCTTACTTGATTATATAAGTAACCTTGTACCCTCCCCAGCTTGTACCGTGGTCGTCTTGGTCTGAGGCAACATGTGGGCAGCTGCTCCTCCCTGGCAGCAGCCCATGGTGTGGTGACCATGGAGGAAACTACCTCTATACATCTCTGGGTCGGCAAGGATTATGTTAACTGGATCAGCAAGGACCTCGATAATCTGGACGAGCCATTTAAGGGTAGGTCAGTTAGTAGGCATTGGTCATTCTGTATGTATTATGTACTACGTAGTCACTTGGAGAGGCAGCAACCAGATTCAACTCACCTATTGACATGAGAGGCACTCAATTCCTGGCAGCAGCCTCCACGAACCAACACCACCCACTACACTACATGGCAACACATACACAGACACCAAGAAAGATTAAAACAACACCCAGCACACGCTATCACACACAAATACTATCTTCTCTCCCTCCCTGCCCACCCCAAACCAGCTTCCAGAAGCACGTCCATACTCATATGTCTCGCCGTTCACTCCACTCACTCATAAACAACACGCAACTGCAGGCACGACCTCCCGAAATCCATCCTTCTGAATCCTCCCTTCCTCGCAAGGACAGAGTCCACCTGGCCAGGCTGAGATGCGGACACCATCCAGCCCTTCTGAGCTATCAGAAGAGACAAGATGACTCCGTGTTCGACTCTTGCCCAGGTTGTAACACAGCACCCCATACTATTAAACACATCATAGAAGACTTGCGGGGCTGTTCGGCCAGGTAGCTTAGGGAACAACAACAACAATCATAGAAGACTGCATTTCACACAGCCACTTACGCCAACAACACAATCTACACTCCTTGAAAGCTCTGTGGGAAAACCCGACCGTGGCCATGGCCTTCCTTAGGGACTCGGGGCTGTTCGGCCAGGCAGCTTAGGGAACAACAACAACAACAACAACTCACCTATGCCTAACCTAGCCTGCACTTTTAACGAGTATGGATGTAAAAACTTATGAATGAACGGATTCAAAGACGAAAACTTAGGAAAAGACAATAAACCACTTGCTTGTCCCTCCCAGATATAGTGGACCGGCACCAGACCCCGCGTATGCCTTGGCATGATATCGGACTCTTTGTGGAGGGCCCGGCAGCTAGAGACGCTGCTCGACACTTCATACAACGCTGGAATGCCATCAAGACTGAAAAGGTAGGGCGATTTGCATATGCTGGAGGGTGAATTTTATAGTTTTTGAATTATGAGTACTGTATGTTTGTTGTGTAAGGGTGTGTTTGTTAGCAATGGTGTTGGGTGATGTATTTTTTGGTTTGTACAGTATTTGGAAGTGGTGTCTTTATTAGCAGTAGTATTGAAAAGGTGTGGTTACAGGCTTGTGTTTGGAGTGTGAATTTCAGTTTGGAAAGTATGCATGTAGTGTATTTGTAAGGTGTGATTGAATAGGAAAAAATAATTGAACAGTACACCCCATATCAAAGGAGCTCAGGGTTAGGGTACTTGACAAGGATGCTGCTGGGGACAGAGCATCAAGGAGAGCGGCTATAGTCTATTCGCTGTAAGTAGGCAAAAAATCATGACCACTAACTTCTGTAACTCAAAAACAACTTGAGTAATCGAGCTAATATTTCTACCATTTAGGAAGAGTCAGTCAAGGAATAGATTTGGAAATTTACAGCCAATTTGGTCCAGCCCTTTTTGAGTTACATAGGATAGAGGTTATGATTTCTCGCCTACTTACAGCGAATAGACTATATCAGGTGACCCAAGGGATACCTGTGCAAACCATGGAGAAGCCAGTCAACTGATATTATACCCAGTTCCTAATAGGTAGTCCACAAATTGGGAACCCTAACCTCTGTAACTCAAAAGGGCAAGAGCAAATAAGCTGTAAATTTCCACAGCTATTCCCTGGCTGACCCTTCCCAGATGGTAGAAATATTAGTTTGATTATTCTAGTAATATGTGAGTTATAGAAGTTAATGTTCAAGAGTTTTGGCCTAGTTATTTGGAACAGGGTACGGTATCATACCGATATGCTTCCTTTGAAAATATTTTGAAGAATGGAGAAAAGAAATGGAGTGGTCAATCCTGTAAGTCCTTCAGTAAACTGGCATGGGTTGTCCCTCTTACAGGGGATAGGTCCTCTTGGGGGCATTTTGTGAATGGCCACCCCCATTAAGGGGAGTAATGCGTCTGGCAATAGATAGATAGATAGATAAATAGTTTACATAGGTTGAAGCATGTTATACTGTAGGTGTGAGGTAAAATGTATAGTGATATAATACTTAGTAAATAACACATTTACAACTCAGTAGAAAGTAATCATAGGAATTGCATGTGACCGTTCATCCATTTTTTTTATAGATATCAGCATTTTAGACACAATTTTGATAGAGTAACATACAGATTACCGCATACGTTAAATTAAGCTTCGTTGATCATAGTTATGGTGATTTTTTATAATTTAATTTGATCAGAACTAAATAACTGGATTAATTTATAACTTACATTTTGTGATTTCCATCCTAATAACCATATTGAGTAGGTGGCACTTGTACTTTACCATATCTAATTATATACTTATCCCTTCACTACTATTTTATCCTACTATATTCTGGCTACCATTAGACGATTGTACTTAGTTTTGGCAAGCCCTCTTGTGATCAAGGGGGTAATACCCATCTCAGTTAACCTGATTCCCACAATCCCTTCCTAAGGTGAATAAAATTGACTAATGATAGCCAGAATAAAATCAAGGCATTTATCATGGGATATTGAATGGCTTCAACATATCTCTTGTCATTCCTATTGTTTTGCCCATCTTGCCATGCACAACATAGTACAGTAATTTGGTGTGGGTTTAGTGTTGTGCTTGGTATGTTAATGGTACTTGTTCTCCGTTCTTTATAACTGCGGCTTAAAAAGAGAGGTAAAGGAGCTTCCACAAGGGGTGCTGGCTAGGTGTGCTCGTAAGTAAACGTAGCAACACTTATATTTTGGCTGATGGCATTTATTGATGCACTTTATGATTTTATAAGTTGTGTTGTGTGCGTGCATGATTAGGGCCTAGATACTAAAAATATTTACCACTTCACATCTCTCTTCGACTATAATACCTGTACCTTGACGTTTGACTTTGTAATTCTCTTGCCAGCACTACTTAAATTACTGTATATCATAACTGAGTACCCGTATATTACCTTATGATTGCCTATGGTAATTATTGTAGGTATGGTGGGTGAGGGCTGTTCCTATCCTGAGTGAGGTTTGGCATCCTCTACCCAACCTTAGCCATTTCTATCTGTCTCTTTTACTGTCATACATTTCCTTCTGGGGCAGGAGGCTAGGAATCCTCCTCCCCTTGTAAAATTTACCTACTAGACAAGACAGAGTAAGGGGGGAGGGAATGCGAAAGTAGTCCCGAACCCTAAGAATTGGAAATTTAAAATTTTGTTTCTGTTCGGGCTCTGTCTCGAGGCGGCCACCCCGCAGCTATGGGGTATGTGCCTGGGTATATATGAGGGCCTGTGAGGCAGAACCAGATAAGTGCCAAATAGAAAAAACAGAATTAACTGCGATTCCTAGAAAAAATGGGGCCGGGGTGGCGCTTATCTGGTTCTGCCTCCCAGAGCCACACACACCCGTGGGAGGCAGAACCAGATAAGCACCACCCCGGCCCCATTGTTGCTAGGAATCGCATTTAATTCCGGTTTTTTATTTTGCGCTTATCTGGTTCTGCCTCCAAGGGCCTCATATATACATACATACATGGTAAAGTTATGCTATTTCATCAAAGGTAATAAGCAGTGTCTTGCCCATTACTAGTTAAATCTAGCAGTTTAAAGCAACAACTACTTAACAAGTAGTTGCTAGTTGCTACCACTGCCATTATTCACCTGAAAATGTAGTACTGTACAGTACTCAATAGCTACAGCTACCGCTGGTTATTAAAAGTATGCCTTGTGAATATAAACGGTAGTATAATTTTAACTTCACTACCAAAAGTTTTTGGTATGTGATAACCCTGCTTGTAGCTGCACTACACCCAGCACTGGTCGTAAGTCTCACCACATTGTAACTTTATCACTCTTTGAGTATCTGTGCCCTGATATGTATGTTATTGCATGAAGTGAGTTGTTGTTGTTGTTGTTGTTCCCCAGGCTGTCTGGCCGAACAGCCCCAGGGTCTCGAGCAAGGCCAAGGCCATAAACGAGCGCCCCCCCAAAAAAAAATCCTCCCTGCTTACCACTAACAAAGCCCGGGTGACCGAAGCCACTCCAAGGCAGGGAGCTGAGGAGGGTGCGGAAACGCCTGGGAAACCAAAGCCCCACCCAAGGCCCTGTGCCCCTCAGTAATTATGAAGGGAAAGTTGAGGGGTAAGGGAAAAATGTGACACTTTGGCTCCCAATCTGCCAACTTCTAGGTTGGCAGTAGGGAGGTCAATCCACGGAAAAGACGCCGCCACTTGAGATCTAGAAGATATATAAGTAAAAGGAACAGTCAGAGTAAGCTATGGGTATGGCAGAGATCGCTCAGTTCTCACTCGGATAGACCAGCCCATCACCACATGAAGTGAGTTGTATAGCACAGTTACATTTATAGACACACTTACACCATTACTAGTGCCACTCACTTATTTTCTTCAATTCTGATCTTATTGCTTCTAAAATTCAAGTTTTAGAAGAATTCAATCCTTAACCCGCTGAGTGCCAGGGACGTATATATACGTCCTAGGGTGTTGTCACGCCCAGTGCCAGGGACGTATATATACGTCCTCGCCGAAAAAAAATCGTAGCAGCGAAACGACTGCACCTATGGCTTTCATATTTTTACCACATGTACCTTACCCTTTTGGCTACCCACCACAAAAATCCCAAATCCCTCCTCCCACCCACTCGCTGACTGTCGGTCCTATCAGAAGGAAAAAAAAGGAAAATCTGTGGCGGTGAAACGACTGCACCAATCGGTTCCATATTTGTGTGACAAGTCCCTTACCCTTCTGCCTTCCCCGCACCACACCCCCAACCGCCTCCCACCACCCACTTCCAGCGTATCCGTACGAAGAAAAGGAAAAAGAGGAAAATCCGTGGTGGCGAAACTACCTCACCAATCGGCTTCATATGTGTAACACAAGTCAATTACCCTTCTACCTTCCCCCCACCAACCTCAAAACCACCCTCCCACCCATACATTCCGATACCATAAAAGTCTCTGTAGTCTATAGTGTCTTTTCAGCTACTTTCGGGACCATCAGGGACCTGATTTCTGGCGAGGGGAGTGTTTTTTTTACCATTATCCTTCCTTTCTCTCCCAACTTGATAGATTTAGCCCCGCCAAAAAAACAAAAAAAAACAAAAACATCTGGCACTGGCAGAAGCACACCGTCAAAATTGGCTGGCACTCAGCGGGTTAATCTGCTATATCTCTAGTTGCTATAACCAATGAAAAGGAATCTAGAAAGAGTTACCGATAAGAATGTTGACAGAAATAGCGGCCTTGGTCACACCTTCTACATTATAAGCTATTCATCATGACGACTTTGGAAGTTGTGACCCTTGGTACTTGTAACTCAGGGAGGGCTGGAGCAAATGGACTTGTTAAGGGGAGTTCATTTTTTTTACATCAATTTTTAGCAGAATGACCGGCTATAATACGGTTGCAGTGCATATATAAAATCATAAAATAGTATTCAGCAAACTTTCAATCCATCTCACACTCATATAATGTTTGTATTTCTGCTAACTATCTGTTTTACGGCTCAAACTTCCTTATAGCCTGAAACTCGCAAGGGGTAAATTGTGTAAGGGCTGATGTTTTTATAATTGCACCTGATATACTATTTACACACTTAATGTCATGGATTGGAATAATTATGAGCAAAGTAAGAAGTAGATCATGCAAGGTTTGAAGAGTACAGTATACCGGTACTGTATATGTTAATTCTTAACCTAACAAGTGCGCATGGGGGTAATTGGAAACGTCCCCCTGTGCCGACGTATTTGAGGTGTTTCCGTCACTAAAATATTCATTGTACCATTAATAGCATTAATACTTATCCATATGCGCCTATTATGGGTTGATTATAAAGGTATTAAACTGAAACAACAATAAAACGAGTGAAAACAGCGTTTGGATGGTCAAAATTGGAGATATAGCCCGCGAGTTGTATAATGTATGGGTGAGGCAAGCTGCTTTCCCGCCAATTTCCCCCAAGGCCACTGAGACACAGTCGATCGATACTCTCTCTCTCTCTCTTGCATTCGCTTGCTATCAGTGATGACCACACCCTGTAACCGGATTTCTAATATTAGCACGAAAATATAAGGGAATAACAGGGAAAATAGGTGATAACTGAAGGAGAGGAGGAAATTGGGGAAGGAGGGGAGGTAGAGGACTGAGATTTTGCATGGCCCAGGGGCAAAAAAAAAAAAAAAAAAAATTTATGTCAAAAGTTGATTTTTTTTTCTCTTTCTCTTCTCTCTCTTTGGCTTGTATCCATTCGGCCCCATTCAGCCTACTGTTTTAAGACATTTACCCCCATCCAGGTGTCAATGTTTTCCTGGTGAGTGAGCGGTAGCGAGCCAGCATATATATATTTTTGTTTTGAGAGTAAGCTAAATTTATGCATTTTTCGATAGAAAAATTTGTCCGGCGAAGCCGGATTCTCCATACAATACTGGCTCGCTATCGCTCGCTAGGAAGATATCAACACCTGGATGGGGATAAACGTCTTAAAACAGTTGGCTGAATGGGGCCGAATGGATACAAACCAGAGAAAGAGAGAAAAAGAGAAAACAAGCAGGTGATCCCCCTTAAGTGTTGTAATATATTTTTGTATAGTAATGTTGTGCAGAGACTAGAGATGTTATTACAATATTGGGATTTTCTTATCTTTTGCTAAATGTACAGTTGTGTTCCAGGAAATATTATGCTCATCTGCTAATGTATTGTTTAGTTTTTAATTTGTATCTTTATGAAATATGAAATGTATATACAGTATGTAATATGTGTTTGAATGCATGCATATGCTTTATAATTTGCCAGCTTTGATACTTCATTGATTAATAACTAGCAACTCTCTCTCTCTCTCTCTCTCTCTCTCTCTCTCTCTCTCTCTCTCTCTCTCTCTCTCTCTCTCTCTCTCTCTCTCTCTCCCTCCCTCCTATCACTATTATGACTGTGATATTACTACAAGGCATTTGTTATATGAGAATTGTAGTCTCATTCATATCACATGGACAATTGTATGAAACTGTATCATCTTTAAGTGAAATGTAATATTTTAAGGCAGTTTTCTGCTATAAGGAAGTTGAGCCGTAAACATCAATATTTAGCAGAAAATATAAATTAATGTGAGTTTATGGTGGATAGAAAGTTTACTGAATTTGATTTTTTGCATTTATGGATGCACTACATTTGAAATTTAACTGGAAATTCTGCCAAATATCAATGTCTATAGGTCCAACTTCCTTATAGCCTGAAACTCAAAAGTAGTCAATTTTCTTGCTTACTGTCTACTTGCCTAGAGTCTAAAAATACCAACCCCCAAACCTCTTACAACTCAAATAAAGGATATTGACCTGATAGTTCTACCATTTCAAATTAGTCAACCTGTAAGTATGTGCTGAAATTTACAGCCTGTTTGCTCCAGCCCTCACTGGGTTACAAGAGGCAAGGGACGCATCTTTTTAATTAGATTTCAGCTATATTTAGATGATTTTATGAAGCTTTGGAAAGATATAAGGTAGCTAAAAGGATTAATGGAGATAATCAGTAACCATGTAATGGCTAGACGTCCTTCCTAACCAAAATAATTTTGTCTAATAGTTACCAGAATGTAATGAAAAGGATGTCACCGGTACCGAGTGGGCTAATCGACTTATTATAATGAACAGAGTACAGTATATACGGTACTGTAGTCCATTCATTATAGGTAAGCCAGAATTTGTAACCCCTAACTTCTGTAACTCGAATAGGGCTTGAGCAAATGGGCTGTAAATTTACACACCTTTTCCCTGGCTGACACTTTCCAAATGATAGAAATATCAGCTCAATTACTCTAGTCATTTCTGAGTTATAGAGGGTAGCGTTTTAACCTACTTATAATGAACAGAGTATAATCAGTCATGATCTAGCTGAAGGTGTTATCCCCTTCTGTACTGGCGACGTCTTTTATATTTTATTCCGACTACTACAGTACTACCGTACTTGATTTTATTCAGTTTAGGAAGGATCTCTAGCAATTACTGTATATGTCTTTGAACTATCTGAACCAACCCTTATAACTACCACAAATCCATCCTAAGCTGCATAAAATCGTCTAAATATAGCAAGAACAAAATATAATAGATGTCGCTGGTACAGAAAGGGTTAAAATAGTGTGTGTCGTCCTCAGGTAAAGGCAAATCACAGTTACCCGTACCTGTTGCCTCGCACCTACGACCGAGCCTCCTTCCTGCCCTCACACCTCCTGCCCAAACACCGCGTCAAGTGTCAGGTAACAATAATGTTATGTTATGGGGGGATGGGCGTATAGATTTGCTTATTTATTTGTCTTCTAAATATTTGTTTATTTTCCTCCCTACACCTCCATCAAGCTTAAAAGAACACCCACAAGACCCCTCTTCAAGATTATTTTGTATATTTATATATATATATATATATATATATATATATATATATATATATATATATATATATATATATATATCTTAAATTGCCCTATACATCACTGTAGAAAAAATCTTCTTAAATTGCCCTATACATCACTGTTGGTACAACTATCCCTTGATACATTGGCTTTATACTAGTCTACTTTTTGTTCGCTGGATACTGTACTATACAGTACTGTAGTTGGTTTTATTTCAACTGTCGGTAAATGGAATCCCCAGCAGCTAGTTTCTCGATACTTAGTGGAAAAATATGAAACTACTAGGTCTGCATAATATTAAGACCAAGTTTATACAATTAGCACCATATTTGACTACACAATTTCAAAATAACTGAGGAATCTTGATTGGAACTTTGCAATTTACCGTCAGTTGAAAAGAAACATACTATAGGAATGGCATTCAACTATGAAAAATGCCATACTTTACTTCATAGCAACCTCAAACCACTTCTTCAGAGCAGGGACCTTGTCTTCTGGAAAACTGTTGTAATGTACACACAGGCTAATCCAGCCTATCATGGATCCCAATATAAGAAATCAGCTTTACTTACAACCAGAGTGTCATAAGGTTGTAAGTAAAGCTGATTTACAACCAGAGTGTCAGGGCGGGTGCCCAACCCAGAGAGGGGTTGAAATAGGGGAGCTATCCCCCCGCCAAAGGCGGCTTTCTAGGGCCTTTCCTAGCTGATACTGAGAGGATTGGGTTCTAGTCATGTGGTGATGGGCTGGTCTATCAGAGTTAGAACTGAGTGATCTCTGCCATACCCATAGCTTACTCTGACTGTTCCTTTTACTTATATATTTTCTAGATCTCAAGTGACGGCGTCTCTTCCGTGGAATGACCTTCCAATTTACCAAGATTGGAAGCCAAAGCGTCACATTTTTCCTTTGCCCCTCAACTTTCTCTTCATAATTGTTGAGGAGCACAGGGCCCTGGGTGGGGCTTTGGTTTCCCGGGCGTTTCCGCACCCTCCTCAGCTCCCCGCCATGTAGTGGCTTCGGTCACCCAGGCTTTATTGTGGTCGGCAGGGAGGGTTCTGTGGGGGTGCTCAGTTATGGCCTTGGCCTTGCTCGGGGCCTTGGGGCTGTTCGGCCAGGAAGCTTGGGGAACAACAGCAACAACAACAACAACAACCAGAGTGTCAAACCATGACAATTTGCTTTAAAGAGTGAAATTAATTTTAGAAGGAATACATGAATCTTAACTTGAATTTGAATGGTTTTGTTCATTTTATCACTTTTAAATACTTAATGAGAACAGTAAAGCATTACTAACTTTATACATATAGATAGATAGATAGACTAAAAAGAAGATACATCGTTTTAGGCCCGTTTTAAAAATACACTCGTAGTAGTACAGTAGTTGTTGTTGTTGTTCCCCAAGCTGCCTGGCCGAACAGCCCCAAGGCCCCGAGCAATTCCAAGGCCATAACCGAGCACCCCCACAGAACCCTCCCTGCCGACCACAATAAAGCCTGGGTGACCGAAGCCACTCCATGGCGGGGAGCTGAGGAGGGTGCGGAAATGCCCGGGAAACCAAAGCCCCACCCAGGGCCCTGTGCCCCTCAGCAATTATGAAGAGAAAGTTGAGGGGCAAGGGAAAATGTGACGCTTTGGCTTCCAATCTTGGTAGATTGGGAGGTCAATCCACGGAAAAGACGCCGTCACTTGAGATCTAGAAAATATATAAGTTAAAGGAACAGTCAGAGTAAGCTATGGGTATGGCAGAGATCGCTCAGTTCTCACTCTGATAGACCAGCCCATCACCACATGACTAGAACCCAATCCTCTCAGCATCAGCTAGAAAAGGCCCTAGAAAGCCGCCTTTGGCGGGGGGATAGCTCCCCTATTTCAACCCCTTTCGGGGTCGGGCACCCGCCCAGTAGTACAGTAGTAGTTCCCTAGGCTGCCTGGCCGAACAGCCCCGTTCACTCGTTTGTCACCCTGCTTACACTACCGCTATAATCCTTCCCAACACAGGTAGTGCGAAGCGTTGGTCACTGGAGTTGCGGAGTGGACGATACTGAGCAGAGTATTTTCTCGGCTTACGTGGACTTGATTCGAGGCTCAAAACACTATATCTACATTGAGAATCAGTTTTTCATCACTCGGGCTGATTTGACCGATGTGCGAGAGGTCACAAACTACATTGGTCATGAGATTGTTGAGCGGATTGTCAAGGCTTTCAAGTGAGTTAATAACAATAAGTTCTTTCCTTTTTAGCATGCACAGGATCTCGCCTTAAACTTGTGTCACACACTAGAAGCTAATATTGGGAGATTCACTTGGGATGACCTTTACATCCTGAACCCACTTCCAGTCTTTCCTGTTCACCAAGAAGTAATCTATTTGGCAGGGCAATAGTGTCTACTGGAATTGTGTAGCATATTTAATTCAGATTTCATTTGTATGTATGTATGTATGTATGTACAGTATGTATGTATATACTCAGGCACATACCCCATAGCTGGGGGTGGCCGACTTAAGACAGAGCCCGAACAGGGGAAAAAAAAAAAAAAAAAAAATCACACATCTCTAGGTAGCCCAGGAGAAAACCCAGAGACCAAGAATCACTAAGGGCCTCCAGCACCCCCCAGTCCCAGTCCTCCCGGAGAGGTTCTGGTCTCAGCAGGCAGACACGCAGCGGAGCCTACCACACATGACATATGAATATGTTCGCGGATGACGCTAAGATCATGAAGAATATCACCTGTATAGAGAGTTGTCTGGTTCTTCAAAAGGACCTAGATAAGTTGCACAGATGGAGCCAAACCTGGAAAATTAGTTTCAATGCAGACAAGTGTCATGTTTTCAAGGAAGTAGGAACAAGTGAGATAAGGCCAAGCTGGGAGTATAAATTAGGAATTGAAAAAATCAGAAAAACACATCATGAGAAGGACCTTGGAGTAATCATACAAAATGATCTATCGCCGGAGAAGCATATAAACATGATCATTGGAGGATCATATGGAATAATAACCAATATGAGAGTGGCATTTAACTATTTGGACCAAGAAATGTTAAGGAAACTGATAACAACTATGATAAGATCAAGATTAGAATATGCAGCAGTGATATTATAATGTAAAACTTGCAAAATAAACAATCCAAAACTTGGACGAACACAGTAAAAAGACAAAACAACTAATAAAAATCGCCATGTGGAAACAACGCTTAAGCGGTCACCACATTTGAAGGAAAAAAACACAAACAAATTAGAAAAAGTCCAAAGGATAGCAACGAAGATGATTCCAAGATTGGAGTTGACATATGAGGAAAGACTTAAGACACTACAACTGCCTACCTTGAAAGAGAGAAGGGAACGAGGCGACTTAATAACGAAGTTCAATGGAGTAAAAAGTTTAGAAGTAGTAGATACAGGAGCGGATCCAGCTCAGGCTTAAGGGGGGGGGGGCTGATATATATACATGAGGGGCGCCATTACTTTATATGTATTGTATTAATTAAAATGTAAAATTTGCAAACTAAACAAACCAAAATTGGGACAAGGACAATATAAAGTCAAATTAAATTATCAAAATCGCTATGTGGAAACAACGCTTACTAAAATGAAAATTATTAAATAAAAGAACACAATCCACCACATAGGGTGTACATTACTACATGAGCAAGTTAATCTGTTTCCCAAGCAAACTAATCGCACATATAACAACGCACTATCGTCACGTTAAAGGAAGTAGTCAAGTTTGGGAAGTCCGGGACGTTCTGGCAAATTTTACTAAACTCTGCATGAATAAAGAAACTACATGTTAAATGTCAAAATATTATTTAAAATCAAATTTGCAACATGATAAGACATTAACAATAGTACAAAATACAAATATTGATAAGATATCTATACTATTACAAAATAATATATAAAATACAGTACAGCACTCACTAACGATAGTGCTATCGGGTAGGTACCTGTAAGCATAGCATGCCTCAAGTGACCCCTATCAATAACTACCCTACAAATAACCTACATTTATAGCACAAATAAACTAAGGAAATCGCAAAAGTAAGTAATTGATACTCTCGACAATGAATACATATAATATAAAGACAAATAATTGCAAAATATGAAGTAACAACAGATTTAAACAAAGAGTACTCTTTTAACAAGAACAATCAATTTAAAAAATCATCAATATTAATATTAATAATAGAAAAAGAAAAAGATAAACAATAAATACAGACAAAAAGTAAGCAGAGGTTATACAAGAAACTTCAAGTTAAAAATGCTTGATTAAAATTATTGATATCAAATTTTAGAATACAGTCACAATAATTGACCCTAAAAAGATTAAATTTATGGAACAATTTACTTGCCTCAAAACCTCTGTCCACTAAGAGTCTGTATAGTAACCTAGCTCTAGCCTAGATAAAATGCAGTATATATCAGATGTAAGGGCGCAATTTTGGTCACTAAGGGGGGGGGGGCCCCTGGATCCGCCACTGAGTAGATAGGGAAGATCTGTTCATGAGGGATGAAGGAAGGATAAGAGGACACAAGTTTAAACTGAGGAAGGGCAGATGTCATAAGGACACAAAGAAATTCAGCTTGCCATATAGAAGTATAGATATTTGGAACAACTTGGAGGAATACAAAGTACAAAGGAGTACAAAGGAAATCAAGCAACAACAGATCTAGTGACCCTTCTAGGTTGCTTGTCCTCCAAAACACTGAGGATCAAGTGTCCAAACAGTGGTTTAGAGTGGGTAAGGGAACATTGGAAAGGGAATTACTGCCCTGGAACTAATGTCCGTGGCAGGATTAGGAAGTTAGTAGAGGACAGATGGGTTAGTAACTGAGGGGGGGATAAAATAAAGTTATTCATTTACAAACGCAGTCAGTCGCGGGTTTGATGAGAGATATTTGTCTAGGCGGAGTTTAAATGAATCAACGGTGATGCAGTCTATAACGTTTCGGGGAAGCCCATTCCACAAGTTGACAACTCGATTGAAGAAGAAATTCTTAGATTCGTGCGAGTTAAAAGATTTACCAATAATTTTGCAACCGTTTCCCCGCGTGTAATTAGATTGGTCGATAGTGAAGTACTTACTACAGTTCATATTGTCGATGCCTTTGATGATTTTGAACACTTGAATTAAGTCACCTCTTAATCTGCGCTGGGTTAAAGGAAATAGATTTAATTCTCTAAGACGCTCTTCGTATGGTTTGTTCTTTAGGCTAGGTATAATTTTGGTAACTCTACGTTGAACTCGTTCTAGCTTGTTTATATCTTTTTGGTAATAAGGGCACCAGGATTGAACGCAGTATTCCAGAAGAGGGCGGACTAAGGAATTGTAAAGGGTTAGGATAACTTCTTTGGTTTTATGCTCAAATGACCTGCCTATAAAGCCAATTATTTTGTTTGCCTTCTTAACAACTTCTGAACATTGTTGACTCGGTTTTAGGTTACTCGATATTGTTACTCCCAGATCGGTTTCTCTGTTTACATTCTTAAGCTGAGTGCCATTCATCGAATAGTTTGCTTTCTCATTTAGGTATCCGACATGTAGTACTTTACATTTATCCGCATTGAAACTCATTTGCCAAATTTGGGCCCAACATGACAATTTATCTAGATTGTGTTGCATATCGTCAACTTGTTCTTTTGAGAGTACGCTATTTGCAATTTTTGTATCGTCAGCAAATTTTGAGATTGTACAGGTGAGACCCTCATCTATGTCGTTGATGTAAATTAGAAAGAGAATTGGTCCTAGTACCGATCCCTGGGGTACCCCGCTACTTACATTGGTCCATTTAGATGCCTTACCGTTTATGACTATTTATATGAGGAGGATGTGGTGCGAGCGAACAACATTAACATGTTCAAATCTAGGTTGGATAAAAGTAAATATGGAAATAGGACAACATAAGCTATGATATGTTCGTCCAAAATATTGGGAATTGGGAATATCCATTACGATACTTTTATAAGTAAAATGGATTTATTATAAAGTAACTAAGACAGGACAACACGAGCGCTGCTCAATTCCTGTATAATACAAATAGGTAAATACATCCAGGCCTTTCCCTTCATATACACCTGCTCCCCGGGCCAGGCGCCTGACAGACTATTATCTAGTCCAGCGATTCCCAACGTTTTTTCTGTCATTTCCCCCTCCAACCAGTTCAACCATCCAGATTTCCCCCTTTATGTGGACAAGGGAAAGAGTAGTCGAAACACACTGTGACTACACACGCACACGCACACGCACACGCACACGCACACGCACACGCACACGCACACGCACACGCACACGCACACGCACACGCACACACGCACACGCACCCAGCCCAGCCCAGCCCAGCCCAGCCCAGCCCAGCCCAGCCCAGCCCAGCCCAGCCCCGCCCAGCCCAGCCCAGCCCAGCCCAGCCCAGCCCAGCCCAGCCCAGCCCAGCCCAGCCCAGCCCAGCCCAGCCCAGCCCAGCCCAGCCCAGCCCAGCCCAGCCCAGCCCAGCCCAGCCCAGCCCAGCCCAGCCCAGCCCAGCCCAGCCCAGCCCAGCCCGTAGCCTAGCCCGTAGCCTAGTAGGTAGCGCTCTCGTCTCGCACACGAGGGGTCGGGGGTTCAATCCCCCGGCCGGGCGGAGACAAATTGGGCTTGTCTCCTTTCATGTGTTAGCCTCAGTTCACCTAGCTGTAAATAGGTACCTGGAATAAGTGGACGACGTTGTGACGTCCCATCTGGGGTTGGCAAAAATGGTACAAAGGCGAGATGGGTATCATATGGTTCACCAAAGCTGATGGCTACCTAAGCCTTCGGGCGAGACGGTACCGTCTATAGTGAGAATGGTACCATACAGATCCACCCTAAGCCTTCGTTTCCGATGTCGCCAATTGGCTAAAAATACAGACTACACACACATCCACAGCCATTCCAACGATACATATAACACCTACAGATATAGGAGGCGGGAAATAACGAGCATGCTCACTCCCGCAATACAACTAGAGTAAGTACAACTAGAGTAAGTACACACACACATCCACATTAAAGTGGATGGAAAACTATTTAATTGGGAGGGAAATGCGAACAGTAATAAAAGGAAAGTTCTCCTCGTGGAAAAGGGTAAAAAGCGGAGTGCCTCAAGGATCGGTGTTGGCCCCAATCATGTTTTTGGTTTTCATCAACGACCTTCAAATGGGAATAGACTCATATATATCTATGTTTGCTGATGATGCAAAACTAATGAAGCATATTACAAGTAGGAGTAGTTGTGAAGAATTACAGAGAGATCTAGATAAGTTATATGAGTGGAGTCAAACTTGGAAAATGGAATTCAACACGAGTAAGTGTCAGGTTCTTGAGATGGGAAAAAGTAAATATAGACCTTCTTGGGTATATAAAATAGGAGATGAAATAATTAGTAAAGCTGTGAAAGCAAAAGACCTAGGGGTAGTTGTGGCAGACAGCTTGTCACCTGAACAGCATATAAATAAAATAACTGGTGAAACCTATGCAGTGTTGACTAACATGAGAATAGCTCTGAATTATTTAGATGAAGAGATGTTAGCAAAAATAATAGGGACAATAATACGACCAAGACTGGAGTATGCAGCAGTGGTGTGGTCTCCACACCTTATAAAACATAATAAAAAACTGGAAAGAGTTCAGAGAGTTGCCACTAAGATGATAGCTAGCCTTAGAGACCTACCTTATGAGGAGAGATTGGAGAGGCTAAAGCTGCCAACGCTGAGGGAGAGGAGAGAGAGAGGTGACATGATCATGATGTTTAAGTGTGTGAAAGGTTTTGAGAAGATCGACAAGGGAGATTTTGTGGTGAGGGACGAGGGAAGAACCAGGGGTCATGATTGTAAGTTGAGGAAAGTTATATGTAAGTCTGATGTAAGAAAGTTCAGCTTCCCGTATAGAAGCATTGAGTGTTGGAATAAGTTGGATGGGGAGGTGGTGGGAGCAAGAAATATCCAAACTTTTAAAGCAAAATTGGATAAATGTAGAGAGAGAGACAGGACAACACGAGCTTAGGCTCAAATCCTGTATACTACAATTAGGTGAGTACACACACACACTCACTCACTCACTCTCTCTCTCTCTCTCACACACTCTCTCTCTCTCTCTCTCTCTCTCTCTCTCTCTCTCTCTCTCTCTCTCTCTCTCTCTCTCTCTCTCTCTCTCTCTCTCTCTCTCTCTCTCTCTCTCTCTCTCTCTCTCTCTCTCTCTCTCTCTCTCTCTCTCTCTCTCTCTCTCTCTCTCTCTCTCTCTCTCTCTCTCTCCTCTCTCTCTCTCTCTCTCTCTCTCTCTCTCTCTCTCTCTCTCTCTCTCTCTCTCTCTCTCTCTCTCTCTCTCTCTCTCTCTCTCTCTCTCTCTCTCTCTCTCTCTCTCTCTCTCTCTCTCTCCCCCGAGATTTTTTTTTTTAATTGGTAGTACAGGTAGTAGGCAGTGTAATCATGTAATTATTTCCCCCCAGGTTGGGAAATGCTGATCTAGTCCAACTGGCGCCCGACCCCCACTCCCAACGACCGTGTTATCACTCATCTATTTATTCACAAGCATTCTCCATTCATTCCTATTTATTACCACTTCTCTTGCCTGTTCTATAGTCATCTCTCTATCTTCCATCGCTTGTACAGTACTAGAGGGAAAACATATAAATTTTCCCATTTTGTTTAAGAGTTTTGTTTTAGATGATATTGGTGTTCCTATCCTACTCTACATCCATATTACACTTGCAGTACTTTTCTTTCACCAGAGACCTAATATATTGTGTATCCACTTTGTACATTACACAGGAGCAATGAAGAGTTCCGAGTGTATGTAATGCTGCCTCTGCTGCCGGCATTTGAGGGAATGATTGGTAAGGCCAGCGGTGTGGCCATGCAGTACATAGTCTACTGGAACTATGTCAGCATATCCAGGTACTAAATGACTGAGTGACCTGTGGCGGTTTGTGTTAAATATGATATTATTCATTCAGTATTTTGTACTTATGTGTGATATGCATTACCACCATTTATAAACTTAATTCCTATTATTATACTTTGTTTTATGTTAACTTATTTGTTGCTTTTAATTACAGTACAGTACTCTCTTGTTATTGATAAAATTATATTATGTTCTGCTACATCACCAATAGTATTTTATTCTCCTTTTTATTCGAGATTTATCATGCTTTTTCTACCAACCAGCTTCACCTCTAAACTCAATGAAATCAACAAATACATCAGGTATAATCATAACTTTATTTCCTTCCATTAATTTTACATCTTTTTCCTCCCAGAGGTCGTTCGAGCGTCATCCAGTGTCTAAAAGAGCGCGGAGTTACTGACTGGCAGCGCTACATCTCATTTTGTTCCCTCCGCACCCACGAGATCCTGGGAGACCGCCCCATCTCTGAACTGGTCTATATCCACTCCAAGCTCATTATTGTGGATGACTGTAAGGTCATCGCTGGGTCCGCCAACATCAATGATCGCAGCCTTAATGGGAACAGGGATTCGGAAGTTTGCCTTGTTATTGAGGTTGGTGCTTTTGCAGTTTCTAAACTGATAGTTAATTCCAAAGATAATGTATTTTTTTTTTTTTTTTTTTTCCTAAGTCTTTCTTAAGTTCCTGTAGCTACTACTATTACACTTGTGATAGCCATGGAGTGGCTTCGGTCACCCAGGCTTTATTGTGGTCGGCAGGGAGGGTTCTGTGGGGGCGCTCGTTTATGGCCTTGGCCTTACTCGGGGCCTTGAGGCTGTTCGGCCAGGCAGCTTGGGGAACAACAACAACAACAACACTTGTGATAGTTAATTTTGAAGTTACAAGAAAAAAACAAAAAACAAACATGAGTTTGAGAATGGGATGATTAATGTCATAGTGTGTGACTGGTGTGTTTTGTATATAATATGTATGTATATACTCAGGCACATACCCCATTGCTGGAGGTGGCCGACACAAGACAGAGCCCGAACAGATATAACATTTAAAGTTCCTATTCTCAGGGTCCGGGACCACTTTCGCGTTCCCTCGCCCGTTTTTCTGTCTCGTCGAGTAGGAGAATTATACAAGGGGAGGAGGATTCCTAGCCCCCTGCCCCCATTTGAATTGGGAGGTTTGACGTACCTCCCAAACTACCAAATAGGAAATCCTACTATTTGGGAGTAGTCTTGGAAAATCCAATGTTTTGTAGATATAGCTAATTCCAAAGTTACTGTTGCCTCTGTTAAAAATGTTTTACTCAGAATACTTAATATCAAGTTACTATAGCACCTGTTACCTTCCTCCAAAGGACCAGGAGTTTGAGAGTGGTGTGATGAACGGTATACCCTGTGACTGCGGTGTGTTCGGCGGGTCCCTCAGACGGTACCTCTTCAGTGAACACCTGGGGCTGGCCGACATGGAGGACCCTCACATTGATGTCTCAGATCCCATTATTGGCTCTTTCTTCACCGATGTTTGGGGTCGCATCGCTACCAAGAACACTGAGATCTATGAGGAGGTGGGGTTTAGCATCATATTATATAATCATATACAGTACCGTTATTTAGTAGTGGTTCTCTCCGTCAATGACGTGAGAGCTTTATTATATATAATGGCTCCCCGGGTCCCTAGGGGGCACCCGGAGAATGCTTAAGGGGACCGGCCGTTTTTTTTTTTACCCAACTTCCAGGTCTTGCTTTCAATCTAAATGCAATTTGGCACAGGTGTATGTGCATATAAAACTAGGTCAAGGATTTTTTTTTTTTCAATTTAGGTAAAAAAAATTGAAAACTATAGCACTACTAAAATGCATATAACTCCTACATAAATCCCTATAGCACCTGTTGTATGTGATCAAACAACTCACAAAAGGTGTGTCTGTAGTTTTTTTAACCCCTTATTGGCGGCGCTCGACTTAAGTCGTGCACCAATTTGCAGCAAGTTAGGAGCATTATTAAGGCTTTTAAAGGGTTAAAATTGAGTGCAAATGGCCGGGAGCACAGCGGGCCAGACAGCCGACTCCCAGGGCTTACCGCCGCCCATTAACTCATGTTCCCTATGTTCTCGAGAGGCCGGCAGTGTAGCCAGTAGTGAGCATAGCTGGGAAAAATATACCGCTATACGCTAAACTCCCATGTTCGTGGCACCACTGCAAGAGAACCACGAGTGCTACGTAGCTCGTTCTGGTCTCATTTTGAAGCTTTTAGCGCCTATTGTTTTGCTGAATACATTTCTTTTCATGCAGATACTTGATTGATCATTCAGGAGGGCCTGAATATGCCCAAATGAGCCCAAAACACCCCGCTAGACAAGGGTTAAATAACTGTTTTATATATTTTGTGTATTTTTGGATTTAGGTGATTATGAATCAAGGTGAAATTATTTTGTAGAATTTTACGAATTTGACAACATGCTGCAAACAAACAAAGTTGGCTAGAGTAAATCTAATTCAAAGATATTGTAGAGTTTCCTATGCACTTTACAAAGGTATATAAAACATTCCTGGAGGCCCAATAATAACAGACTTATTAGATCTCCAAGTTAACAAATTACTTTTTGAGAAAAACCTGTGAAAGTTTAAGGTACAGTAATTAGGGGATTTTTTTTTTTTTTTTTTTTTTTTTTTTTTTTTTTTTTTTTTTTTTTTTTTTACCAATATCTTACACAGGAACACAGCAGAGTAGAAGATAAAGCTTTTGGGAGGTTGTAGAGTATTTTACGCTCTTTCCGTTTAAGTAATTTATAGGGGAGGTGTGGTGGAGTGGTCTTGCCACTGGCCTGGTAATCCAAAGGTCCCGGGTTCAAATCCCGATGTATCAATGGGAAGATATTATTGGGATGGAATTTGTGCTGTACCTAGTATCAGTGCATTACCACAAAGCCCACCGAAACGTCAATAAAATACCCTCATTGTTCCCTGATTAAATAGCACTGTATGAATATTCCCATATTCAAAATATGCTATAGGGGTGCAATGCCTGGTGAGTTATCTGCTCAACAGGTGGCGTTGTGTGTGTGTAAGTGTGAGAGTCCGAGTGTAGGGGGTGAGACAGTGAAGCACGGGAACGAGGTGGCTTCAGAGATGGGGTCGTTTCGGGCCATGAGTGAGCACCGTGCCTCATGTGAAGGCAAGATGGCAGGTGCTCGTTGTACTCTACGTGCTTCACATGTCTCACTCCCTAGACTGGAACAAGACCTCACAGGCTTCACTGTTCATTGTAAAGCGGTGAATGTTAAGGCTCTCAGCCTATGCCCAAGAGGAAGTAAGTTGGAATATAGAAAACAAAAAATATGAACGATCCTCGTACGCCCAGTAGTTACTGAACCTGTAAATTTCAAAGTTCGCTATACAGTATAATGTTTTTTAGAAATACAGGAAAAGTTTGGAAAACATAAAAAAAACACAATTTCCAATTGGTTTTCACTAATAACATTTCACTGGCTTATCTATTTTTTATTAACTTCACCAAACACCTCCAATGAAATTAATGAAAGCATTATGTGATCCACCAGGATTCGAACCCGGGTTATCACACACAGATTTTTAGACACCTTAACCATTACACCACCAAGACGGTGGAAGGATATTGAGTAAACACCTAATGGTATTTTCAGGATCAGGATTTCAAGCTTTTTAACCCACACAGACTGGCTACGCATTCTATAATATATCCCCGAAATCCGGGTGATTTGGCCAAAAAACGTCTACGCTTAGGCTACAGTATCTTTGTTATTTTAACTGCTACCACATTCCCACGCATCTCCAAGCGTAGATGTGTTTCGTACCTGTAGACTGGCATTGAGTAGAGCTCTCTAAGTCAACTGGTTCAGTTGTGATGACGATTTCCGTGGAGAAAGTTTCGTGGCGATGTTAGCCATATGACACACTTTTCACTACTGAAACAACAACACACAGCCACACAAAAACAAACGACGCCTCTCCTTGTGTTCGGAGGTGCGCGGCGTCGGTCCAACCGGCTGTGTTTATATGCATCGGACGGACGGCTTTCTAAACAAGCTTACAGGCTTTCAAGCTTCCGGTGCCTCAGAGCCCATCCGGGCTCCACGGGAGGGTTTGTTATGGGTGCCTCAGAGCCCAACCGGGTCTGAGGGGTTAAGGGGACCTCCCAGTATTTACAAGGGGGGTGACCCTGAACTTCGTCCGATTTTAATGAGATTTCGCACACTTATAGAGGATGTAAGGAGGAAAAGGATTTTTTTATTTTTCTCTCTAGGTCAATTACTTCCTGAATTAGGGTGGAAATTAGTTCAAAAATACAATACAAATTCTGACGTCGATAGGCTTGAAACCCAAGCACTGTATAATCTTTTCAGTGATCAGACAACTCAGGACAGGTGATTTTACAACTCACTCGGCTTATTTTTTTATTTTTTATCTAATTGCGGAATTAGGTGACTCGGAAATTAGGTAATTATTTTTTACTCCGTGGTCAGCTACCTATGCCAAGGGCCTGTGTCGCAATAAATCGGAAATGCAAAAAAATGGCGCAAGAGATTTATAGAACATTTCACGCGCTTTCCAACGGTATAAGTACCATCCTTATACGATCAATAGTTACTGACTTATAATCGATCATATGTCGAAAATATACATTTCGAGAAAAAGGCTGGTAAAGTTCAGTGATGTCTTCACTCTAGTATAAGTACATAATTATATGGTAGTATACATGTTCTCTAATTCGGTTTTAGGCATTTAAAGGTAAGCTTATATATTCATATACAGTATATTCATATATTTATACTTTCCACTAATATTTAGCACCTGGTAATTTTTTCGATATACAGACATACCATGACCGCCCCCCCATATTTGTCCCGTTGCGGGGTGCTACGGCGCCCGCGAAAGTTTGAAATAACATCGATTTAGACCAATTTTCTGTTGTTATTTTGCCTTGGGAGTTGCCACACATTGATGTTTCTGGGTTCAGCTAAATATTCCAAATTCCATCGATTTTCACCCCCCAACACTGGGCGGTCCCCTTAACCCCTCCTGCCCGGTTGTCATTTTAAAATGACACCGCGGAAGATGGGCAGGAGCCCGGGTGTCATTTTAAAATCCGTAAGCTTGAAAGCCTATTAACCCTCCAGCCCCGGCTATGTATTATATATATATTCCCCGAAACCCGGGGGTTTTGGCCGAAAAACGTCTACGCCTAGGCTACCGCATCTTTGTTATTTGGCTTGCTTCCGCATTCCCGCGCATCCCCAAGCGTAGATGTGTTTCGTACCTGTAGAATGGCGTTAAGTAGAGCTCTCTAAGTCAACTGGTTCAGTTGTAATGATGATTTCATTGGAGATAACTTTATGGCAAAAACAGCCACTTTACACTACTTTTCGATACTTAACAATAACATACAGGCACACACGAACAAGCGACGCACTCCTTCTTGTGGCCGGAGATGCGGGGCGTCGGTCCAGCCGGCTGTTGTTTACATGCGTCGGACGTACGCCTCGCACACCAAGCTTACAGGCTTTGAGCTCATGAGTGCCTCAGAGCCCTTCCGGGTAGCTCGGGTGTGTTTTTTATGGGTGTTTAAGAGCCCTTCCGGGTCTGAAGGGTTAAGCTTGGTTTGAAAGCCGTGCGTCGAACTGTATGTAAACAAGCCGGTCGGAGCGACGCGCACCTTCCAAAACAAGAAGGAGAAGTCCGACTTTTATTGTTATTGTTTTGGAGAACAAGAACAAGTCTTTGTTATTGTCTGATATTGCTAACATCGCATCGAATCTCTCTCCACGGAAATTGTCATCACAACTGAACCAGTTAAGCTAGACAGCTCTACTCAATGCCAGTTTACAGATATGAAAGAGGGGTACGTTTTGAAATGTGTGCTAATTCTCTAGCAGTTAAAATAACAAAGATAGGGCTAGCCTATTACGACGTTTTTCGACCATATCCCCCGGGCTGTCAGTGCTGTCATTTAGAAAGGCTGCCCGGGCAGGAAGGGTTAAGCCTAAAAACCGGCCGGTCCCCTTAACCCTTCTTGCCCGGGCAGCATTTCTAAATGTTGATAGTCTTACCCGGGCGATCTGGCCAAATTTTTGTTTGTAAACATAGGCCTATTTTTTGTTAATATAATAGCTAGAGAATTCACACACATCTCAAAATGTAACCCTTACTTGTATCTGTAGACTGGCATTGAGTAGAGCTCTCTAGGTTAACTGGTTCAGGTGTGATGACGATTTCTGTGGAGAGTGATTTTCCGCGTATTTAGCCATATCGGACACTTTGGAAGACTAATTTTCGCTATAACTGGCAATGGAGGACAAGATCGGACTTCTTCTTCTTCTTCTTGAGGCTTAGCGGCGCAACAATCGACTTTGTTTACAAACGTTTCGCTGTGCGGCTTTCAAAGCACGCTTAGGACGCATTCAAGCATACAGATTTTAAAATGCTACCCGGGCTCCTGACTTCGCAATTTGCGGCATTTTAAAATGCTGCCCGGACAGGAAGGGTTAATGCAACCCGAATACATTAAAAAGAACATCCTAAGGGGATACCCCTTACATACTGTACTGTAGTTCCTAGGGAATGTCATCAAAAATGGAAACCACGTAAAAAAGAACAAATTGAAGATAGCATAAGTAACTAAGAATTCATAGTGCGCCATTATACAGGCTTACCATGTGCGTGTCCACCAGCTCCTCCTCGAGCTGGATTCCATCTCTTTCTTGGATTGCGGTTGTACCGAGAGGATGTGTGTTCTTAGCTCCCTATGTTTTTTGGTCTCTCCATCTAGCCTGGCCTGCTGTTCCTACAGTGAGTTCTATATATCTGTCTATTGCCTGACGCTGTGATCCCCGAAGGGGTTGCCACAAACGAACTGCCCCCAGGCACCTCTGTCCCCAGTCAGTCGATGCCCCTCCTCCCAACCAGCACCGCCTTCATCCATATGTTACTTATTATCATAGAAGGCCCCTAGATATGCTATTATTTTGAACAAATTTCTTTTTCAGGAAGCTCGAATCGGAGACAACCGCAACCGTAAACTGCTACACTTATCAGTGTCAAGATACTTATCAGTTCACTTGGAGAGACCCACTGAGCCATGTGTAGACTTAAGACTACCCCATAAATCTTGGTTGATTGTTTCTAAAAGGTTACAATATTTTATGTTCTGTAGGGGAGAGCGGTGATGGTTCGGACGGTTGGATGGTTCGGACAGTGCATTTCCTGAGAAATGTATGGGACCTAACGCCGCGAGATCTTGCGTGAAAGTGCAAGAGTTTGTTTACGTTAGTCACACGGAATTTCGGGCCTATAAACACCACACTTTTTGATGCAGATCAGATTTTGTGTTTTTTTGCACCTCATGTTAAATTTTCAGTTTATATCGTAAGTGCTACCTCCATGCTCCTCCATGAGCATGTCAACCAGCGAGTTATGCATTATTATGGTGAATCTGTGTTGCATGCAGAAAATATTGCCGTAAAAAACGAATGCTAAACTCGCTTGTGTGAAAGTTGAGCGTACCCAACAATTAACTACTGTACAGTATTTAGATTTGGGATGGTTTGGCCAGTTGAGGGTGGTGATGGTTCGCCAGTGGTCGAACCATACCGCTTTACCTATAATATAGGGGGACAATAGATGTAAATGTATCTATTTATTTTATTTATTGATAAATTACATGCTGTAGTATTTGGTTGAAGGAATAAGGATACACGAGGTAGCAGTAGTGGTGATTTAATGTTATTTCTTCGACTGCTACAATTCAACTGACTAGTAATAATATTGTTCTCTATAAAACAATTATGATTAAGGTATGAAACTTGGAGATCAAGTATATGAACTATTGAAACAGATGAATCTTTGTACTAAAGTCTCGAATCATGATACTACAAAGCATATTGAATTTCGGTACGAATTATAGTACAGTATATTGTATTATGAAGCAAACATTATCAGCCAAAGTAACAATAATGATAGTCCAGAGTATCGAGACCATGAGGAAATTGTATGAAGCAATATATTAATTATCTATGCATAACTTCGAGGGAGTCAAATAAACTTCAAACTATTAACAAATATTACACATGCCTATTATGATTTATTACAGATGTTTGAGAGAACGAAAGTACAGTACAGATTGGAGTGAATATGTGAGAGAGAACTGGTGTATGAATGAGATAATTATAAAGATCGAGTGAATGTGTATGTGTGTATGGCAGAGTATAGGTCTATATATGAGGCGAATTATGCGTAACTTTATGCAGAGAGTAAAATGTTAAGTTAATTATCCATAATGTTGATTAATTTAATTTGTTTAAAGTACTGTATATATGTTTTGGAACACTTATGAAGATATAATTTTGGATGTTGGAGTCAAATGTTGTGCATGTGTGTGAGAGAGAGAGAGATAAGGCCAATTATGCATTATTTTAAAGCAGACAGTAAGAGGCTAACTAAATTATACATCATTCTGGTGAAGCTTAATTCAGTTTTAAAAAAATATTATTTTACTTAGCAAATATGCAGAGGTTAATTTGGATTATGAAGTCTAATTTTATACTTTAGCACAATAAAATGTCTTTTAATTGATAAATTCTTGATTAATACACATGGTCGTACCATCCCACCCTTCTGGCCGAACCATCACCACTGGTAGGGATGGTTCGGCCGATTTAGAAACTTGTGTTTCGGGAACTATAGCTCAACACTGAAAAGAGCTAAGGGTTTGATATAATCAGGCTAAAGAACCAAATAACGAGGCAACATTTTAACATCAACTAGATTATACTACTGCTTAAACCTGAATTTATATAAATATTTAAAAAAAAAGTGGCCGAACCATCACCGCTCTCTCCTACTAATGGTGATGGGCTGGTCTATCAGAATGAGAGTTGAGTGTTCTCTGCCATACCCATAGCTTACTCTGACTGTTCCTTTTACTTATATATTTTCTAGATCTCAAGTGACAACGTCTTTTCCGTGGATTGACCTCCCTACTGCCAACCCTGGCAGATTGGGAGCCAAAGCGTCACATTTTTCCTTTGTCCTTCAACTTTCCCTTCATAATTGCTGAGGGGCACAGGGCACAGAGCTTTTGTTTTCCGGGCGTTTCCGCACCCTCCTCAGCTCCCCGCCTTTGGGTGGCTTCGGTCACCTGGGCATTATTAGTGGTAAGCAGGGAGGGTTCTGTGGGGACGCTCGGTTATGGCCTTGGCCTTGCTCGGGACCTTGGGGCTGCTCGGCCAGACAGCCTGTGGAACAGCAACAACAACAACTAATGGCCAAAATTCAGTTTGTGTGAGGTTCACCAGTATTAGTGTTCTGTCACAAGAAATCTTTTGTTTTAAAAGAAATTGGGGGGGGGGGGTCCTCAGTTGGAAAACCTCACCCAAAAGGTGATCACTTATTGATAAATAGTAGATTAAGCTCATAAAACATCCTGTAGGATGTGTGGTAAAACAATGAAAATAGTTGTTGTTTTTGTTGCTGTTCCCCAGGCTGCCTGGCCGAACAGCCCCAAGGCCCCGAGCAAGACCAAGGCCATAACCGAGTGCCCCCACAGAACCCTCCCTGCCTACCACAATAAAGCCTGGGTGACCGAAGCCACTCCATGGCGGGGAGCTGAGGAGGGTGCGGAAACGCCCGGGAAACCAAAGCCCCATCCAGGGCCCTGTGCCCCTCAGCAATTATGAAGAGAAAGTTGAGGGGCAAAGGAAAAATGTGACGCTTTGGCTTCCAATCTTGGTAGATTGGGAGGTCAATCCACGGAAGAGACGCCGTCACTTGAGATTTAGAAAATATATAAGTAAAAGGAACAGTCAGATTAAGCTATGGGTATGGCAGAGATCGCTCAGTTCTCACTCTGATAGACCAGCCCATCACCACATGACTAGAACCCAATCCTCTCAGCATCAGCTAGGAAAGGCCCTAGAAAGCCGCCTTTGGCGGGGGGATAGCTCCCCTATTTCAACCCCTTTCGGGGTTGGAAATAGTTATTTTCATATGTTCCATGATTATATGATAGTGTTCATGTATGGAATTATTTTATTATACTTATGCATCTAAACTATAGATCTGTATTTTTATGCCTACCTATTTGTTAATCTACTCTACTTTTTTTTTCCTTAAGGCTTACTTAGGTACTCTGCCTTATTACTTTTAATATTATTAGAACGAATTTAGCACTTGTTGATTTAGTACTGTAGTGGGATTCTTAGTCTTGACGTTGAGCATATGATGTCCCGGCCACCGATCGTGGTATTCTAGGCTCTCACGTCATTGACGGAGAAAACCACTACTAAATTACGGGTTTGACAACCCCAAAGGGAAGGAAAGAAAACCAAATATTTAGTAGTGGTTCCGTAGTCAATGACATAAACGGCCCTCCCTCTTTCCACTTCCCATGCACATGCACAACTTGTTATTCATTTAGAGATAGAATCCAGCTCGAGGAGGAGCTGGTGGACACGTGCATGGTAAGCCTGTATAACAGCGCGCTATGAATTCTTAGTTACTTATGCTATTTTTAATTTTTCTTTTCTACGTGGTATCCATTTTTTATGACGTTCCCTAGGAACTATGTAAGAGGTATCCCCTAGGATGTTCTTTTTATGTATTCGGGTTGCATTAAGCATTCTCCGGGTGCCCCCTAGGGACCATGGGAGCCCTTATATATAATAAAGCTCTCACGTCATTGACTACGGAACCACCACTAAATATTTGGTTTTCCTTCGTTCCCTTCGTTCGGGTTGTCAAACCAGTAATATCCTAACACTTGACTCAAATGTGCATGCTTTATTGCACATTCATATATGGTATTCAGTATATAGTTTAGCACTAACATTACAAACTTCATTAGGCACCATTTACAGTACAGTACTTATTTGTTACCTTTTACTATAGTCTTTCTTTTCAGCTAACGATAAACTGAATCCCTTGGAAGCTAATTTCTCGATTCTTAATGGAAAGATATGAAACTACTATGTGTGTGCATCATATTAAGACCAAATTTATATAATTAGCACCATATTTCACTACAAAATATTCAAAATAACTGAGAAATCTTGATAGGAACTTCTCCATTTACCGTCAGTTGAAAAGAAACAGACTATAGACCCTTGTATTTTTTTCTTGAACACTAGGTAATTTTTTGTTGCAGGTGTTCTCTTGTTACCCGTGCAACAGTGCCACGACCTTCGCTGACGTGGAACAACTGCGAAGAATTCCTACTCTGGCTGAGGTTAACCCGGCCGATGCTGAAATCAAATTACTGGAAATCCAGGTCAGACAAAATATATATAGATTATAACAGTAGTATGAAAATGTAAAACTTGCAAACTAAACAAACCAAAACTTGGACAAAGACAATATGAAGGCAAAATAATTGATCAAAATCGCTATGTGGAACTGACGCTTACTAAACTAAAAGTTTTATGAAATAAAAGAACACAATCCACCACACTGGGTGTACATTACTACAGAGCAGGTTAATCTGTTTCCATAACTAGCTGATTTATGTAAAGACACAAGCCATGGCATGGTCGGTAGTGCCTATAGGCTACTACCTAACAATGATCTCATAGAGTGCCACTGTTAGCAATGCTTCAAGTTACCTACAGGTGGCAAGGTGGTGCTGGAATTGAGGTATCTGCCGATGTACTACTGTATTATACAGTATGTGTAATATAACCTACAATCAATACACAGAGACTAAGTGACTGAGTATATATCAAACCTTGTGTGGTAGTAAAGAAATAAACCCTACAGTCTCCCACATTCTTGCTGTCTTACAGTTGGGTTTTCCCCTCTTTGACTCTGCTACTACTGTAAGAGTGCTAGTGCTGCCTTTGGGTGAGCGAGGCTCTCATATGTCTACATGATTGTCATGCAAAGATGTATCTAAGCCTTTTAAAATAAATTATTATTTCTTGGTATTTTATGCTTTTGGAAGCCACCTTGCTTAGGCAGGATATGGCTAAAAAAAAAATAATAACAATATATGTATGTATGCGGGCTTGTGGTGATAGAACTTTGCTGCATGTTTGCCTGCTTAGTCCAGAACCTCTCCAGAAGGTCTGGGATCTGGCAATCTTGCTGGAGACCCCAAATGGGCCTGGGTCTCTGGGTCTTCACCCCTATAGCTGGGGGTGGCCGACTCGAGACAGAGCCCGAACAGAAACAACAAAACAAAAAACAAGGAAAAAGAAAATCACACACGTTTAGGTCGCCCAGGATAAGACCCAGAGACCAAGGATCATTAGGGGCCTCCAGCAACCCCGAGGTCCCAGATAAAAAAAAAAAATGCTAAAGTACAGTAATCATGAACATTTTACTACCACAACTCAATATAATCTGTATGCATTATTTTCTGTGTTATGTCAAACAGTATTTAACTTTGTCATATCTGTTTTTGCTATAATAACTAAAGCCTCTCTGTTCCCCCTCAGGGTCACTTGGTAGAATTTCCGCTGGAGTTCCTGAAGGACGAGACCCTGAAGCCTGGGGTGGGCAACAAGGAGTACCTCTTACCCATGGAGACCTGGACTTAGACCAACTCTATAACTTCCACAACACAAATTATGGTAACACATTTAATGCTGTTTTTAGTGCATTGTATATTACAGATTCAGTTATTAATACCTATACTGTAATTTATATTTTGTGAATAAATAACATAGTGCTGATTGGGATAAGCCTACTGAAATGAGTATGGTGAGAATAACCTGCATTACCACTCTGAGGGATAGACTAAGAAGAACAGAGTTGTTGTAAAGAGTGTTTCAGTGAGGTGATGCGTACATGTAGGCTTTTGTGGTTCGGCCTGGTGAAAAGGATATGTGAGGGTAACTGGGTCAAGCCATTCATTCATGTCTTTTTGGCATACTAGGGTAGCTGAGGTCAGAATAAGACCTAAAATAAAGTCTTGAAGGGTGATATCTTGTTAACCCCTTCACCACCAGTACGTAGTTTTTATCATGTTCTGGTTACCATAAGATGATTTTCTTTAGTTAATAATCTACCTTTAGGACTCAAATGGGTAAATATGATAACAATAAACCCTCTGAATAACATAAGTCCTTCTGAAACTGCATAAAATCTTAATTAGCCAGAATGAAAGGTAAAAAGACATCATGGTGCTGAAGGGGTTAAAGAAACCTACCAGAGATGCCACAGTTGATTGCCCGATGTCTGTAATCTATATAAGGGTATAAGTAATGAGATGTGTACTAGCAGGCTTGGACATGTGGAGAGGATGGATGACCATAGTTGGGTGAAAAGATGCAAGTCCATGAATGTGGAGGGAGCTGCACTGAGGGGTGGACCGAGAAAGATGTGGGATCGGACTTTGCGATCTGATCTTAAATCGAAGAACCTGACAAGTGAGGCAGCTCTTAACAGGGTTGCCTGGAACACCGCCATTAGGACGTGAGACCGGAACCGCGTTTTGTGTGGAGCACTGTCTTTAAAATTTGTGTATGTATGTATGTGGTTGTTAGGTGACCAAGACTGACCCTTGCACAAACTTGTAAATGCCTTTCAAAATGATGATGATATTAAGTCTGCCCATAGCAAATAATATTCCATAACCATGCTGTAAATCTCTCTTTGTATCAAACTCCAGACCAGCAGGATTCAGAACCTCTGTCGAACTGCACCACCACTGTCTAAGCTAGAGTTAAATTTAAATTAATTGTCAGCAAATCCTTTAGCCAAATTTTGGTTGTGATTAATAGTAATGGCAGTTGGCGATAGGGTGTGGATATGCCTGAGAAATTAAATGATAAAGTATGAGCATCCTTATACAGTAAGTCCAAAAGATGAAAAATAGCATCAATCCTGAAGTACTGAGAGAAGTACGGTATGAGCTGCCCTGTTAACTTGAACCAACTATAAATGAGGCATGAAGCCTAGTTTACAGCAACTTCCAGAAAAGTTAAGAGACAACAGGTCCCGGACACCATAAAATAGACTACAGTAACTTTGGACAGGTAGGTATACTTTGGATCTATCTGGATATAATATAATAGAGCAAATTTATGAGAAAATTATTTGATATTATGGAAAAATATGGCATACAATTTTGTTTTTTTCATAATTTTGAGCCATTTAGCTGTTAAGAAATGTCCAAAGTTAGCTCAGATTGTGGGTCGGTTTGTAACAAGTTCCATAAAGGTTAAAAGACAAGAGGGTCTGGATACTCCAAGCTCTTTTTATGCGATGTCACATGATCGTCATATCTTGAAAGCATAGTAAAAAATCCATGTGAGACGATTAGGGACAACCGCCCTTGACCGTGAACAGATTCATACTAAAGATCTTAGGGTTAGTCTCGCCTTCTTCAAAATTCTACGCAAGGCAAAAGAAAAACAAAACAAAAGCAGAATGAAGTGTGAAAAATTACTTACTTGTGATACATACATGTGGAGGTTCGGCTGCCTGTCAATGGCCACGGCGAGAGCTGCTCCCTCCGAGCCTATTTGCTACTGGTGTTTGATAGCACGTCATATGACGTGTTCCATAGCTTAGAGGTTAAGAACTAGGTTAGAATAGTTTCTTATTTGCCAGCTGTACTTACAACACGTCAACTAGATATAGATATGCTACCTAATGATTGCCTAATTGTTATGAATATGGGCAAGTTGTGATATTGAAAACCGGTAATAAACTTTAACTTGTTCTAAGTTTGCTGTAGCTCTCACCAGGTTCTAACTACTGTACAGTAATTTGAGTATCCGGCTCCCAGGACAAGTAAAAATTTCTTTTATAGCTGCTTTAAATGGAATAATCGCTGTAATACTTCAAAAATAATTTTATTCCATGTCTATAAAGGTTTTAAAGCAACATAAAATGCATGAACCTAAGAGATATTGGTAAGATTTCATCAGTGTAATTAAAACTTTTCAATTGTGTGCATATTACTGTATACAGTACAGTATTTCAAATGTTTGTTGATGTACAGTATAAGTCGGGCATTTTATGATTAGTATTTATGCAATTAATTGTGCACTCCTGTGATTTTTATTAGAATTCTATTTACACATTTGTTACAGGGCTAAAAGACATTTTTAAGGTTGCAAGACGTTATGCTATTTTATAATATTTTTTGTGTGAAGTTAAAAACAGACCAAATTTGTTTGTAGTGGTGTCTATTTTCCTAGTCATTATGAAATCTTCTGATATTTTATACAGCTACCGATATCCTTTTTAATTATATGAAAATAGACAATATAACTGAAATGCGTGCCAAACACAGCAAACAAAACAATAACCGTAATGTAAATATTAGGTTCAAGTTTATATGAAATTGTTATTGATGAGGATACATTATCTGCCGTCCAGCTGCTAATATTCCTGTTACAATTTGCCCATTGCTGGCAAACTCACCGATCATGACCTCTGAAACTAACAAAACACGTAAGTCTGATGAACCCAAACCGCACTGAAGACGGGGCAGCCCCCTGTGGATTCAGGCTTGCCAGTGTGAATGTTGGAAGTATGAGTGGCAGAGCGAATGAAGTTGTGGAAGTACTTGAAAGACGGAGAGTGGATGTGTGCTGTGCCCAGGAAACCCGTTGGAAGGGGTGTGGTGCAGAGTGGATTGTGGGAAAAAACCCTCTCTGGGCTTAACACTAATAAGGCGTACGGTCCGGACGGTGTTCCTCCTGTTGTTCTCAAAAACTGTGCTTCCGTGCTGACTCCCTGCCTAGGCAAACTCTTTCGTCTCTGTCTATCCTCTAACGTCTTCCCTTCATGCTGGAAGTTTGCTCACATTCAACCTGTCCCAAAGAAGGGTGACCGCTCTCAACCCTCCAACTATCGTCCAATTGCTCTCATCTCTTGTCTTTCTAAAGTTTTTGAAACTATTCTTGCTTCCAAATTTCTTAAGCATTTCTCTTCTCATAATCTGCTCTCAGATCGCCAGTATGGCTTCCTTAAGGGTCGCTCTACTGGTGATCTTCTTTCATATCTTACTAACTCTTGGTCATCCTCCTTTCGGGACTTCGGTGAGACTTTTTCTATTGCACTAGACATATCGAAAGCCTTCGATAGAGTCTGGCATAAATCTTTAATTTCTAAACTACCCTCCTTCGGTTTCTATCCCTCCATCTGTGCCTTTGTCTCTAATTTCCTTTCCGGCCGTTCCATAGCCGCGGTTGTGGACGGCCATTGTTCACTTCCTCACCCTATAAACTCCGGTGTTCCTCAGGGCTCTGTCCTATCTCCTATTCTCTTTCTAATTTTTATAAATGATCTCCTCAACTGTACCTTAATTCCCATCCATTCATACGCAGACGACTCAACCTTACACTACTCCATTAGTTTTTCAGAACGCCCCAGCCAGCAATCCCTCAACGACAAACGTAATGAAGCCATAGAACTCTTAAATTCTGATCTAAATACTATTTCCAATTGGGGCAGAGAAAACCTTGTTAACTTTAATGCTTCCAAAACCCAATTTCTTCATCTATCTACCCGTCAGGATCTCCCAGCGGACTATCCCTTATTCTTCAACAATACAAAAATCAACCCTTTATCTTCTCTCAATATTCTTGGTGTCTCTTTTTCTTCTGCTCTCGTTTGGAAGGACCATATTACCAGTCTTGCTAAGGCAGCCTCCCAGAAGCTGGGTGTGCTCAACCGCCTTAGGGGGTTCTTTTCCCCTGCACAGCTTCTTGCTCTGTACAGGGGCATAGTGCGCCCTTGTATTGAGTATTGTTCACATGTGTGGGGAGGTTCCTCTCACACCGCTCTCCTAGACAAAGTTGAAAGGAAGGCCTTTCGTATCATTAACTCCCGTCCACTCACCAACTCTCTGCAATCTCTCTCTCTCCGCCGCAATGTTGCATCTCTCTCGCTATTCTATCGCTACTATAATAATCAGTGTTCCTCAGAGCTATCCCAGTGCATACCACCTCCTTTACGTAGGGCACGTGGTACCCGTCTTGCAACTCAATCCCACCCCTACTCTGTGCAACTCTCCAACCCAAGAGTGAAACGTTACTCTCAAACTTTCTTCAACTCAACAGCTGAGCTCTGGAACTCTCTCCCAGAATCAGTCTTTCCCTCTTCCTATGACTTAAATTAAAAGGAGTGGGAGAAGAGTGTGATTGAGATAAAGAGAGTAAATGGAAGATTGATTGTTATGAAATTGAAAGTTGCTGAAAGAATTATAAATGTGATATCGGCATATGTCCCACAGGTTGGATTAAAGAGAGCAGAAAAAGTCCTTTTGGAAGTCATTCTTAGTGTCGTTTCGGGCCTCTCGGAATATGATTCTACAGTCGTAGGTGGCGACCTAAATGGGCATGTGGAAGTATGTGCTGATGGGTACGAGGGTGTGCATGGTGGGAAAGGGTACGGAAGAAAATATCTAGGAAGGTGAATACATACTTGAGTCCTGGGTTGCACTCAACATGGTTGCGTTTAACCCTTCCTGCCTGGGTGTCATTTTAAAATGACACCTCTTGCGAAGGGTAGGAGCCCGGGTGTCCTTTTAAAATCCGTAAGCTTGAAAGCCAATTAAGCGTGGTTTGAAAGCCGTGCGCCGAAACGTTTGTAAACAAAGCCGGTCGGAGCGACGCGCAGCTTCAAAAACAAGAAGAAGTCGGAGGTTTCTTTTTATTGTCTGCTAGAACTAGAATTAGTGTCTGTAAGTGTCCGATATTGCTAAAACCGCATCAAAACTCTCTTACAGTTTCTTACAGTTTCTTACAGTAGATCCTCTGGAAAAAGGCAAACTATGCCTGTGTATCCAGCTCAGTACCAGTACTTGCACTGCTGCGGTCGTTCACGCAACATTTTTACTATTCTGTATTTTTGTTTTATAATCAAACTTCAAATCTTGTCTTCCCCATGCTTTATATAGATTACTTTCAAACTCCCTTATTGATTCGGAATCGACTACATACTGGGGCAGTGCGTTCCACTCATTTACCACTCTATCACAAAATGAGTTCTTTGCCTTCTCAAGCCTATTTCTTTCTTTGTAAATTTTCTTAGAGTGTCCTCTCGTTCTTGTTCCCTCCCGCATCAAGAAGATACCTTCACACACATCCTCATCGTACTTTCCTGACACTATCTTAAAAGTCTATCATATCCCCTCTCTTTCTCCTATATGCCAGTGTCGGAAGCCCCAGTGTCCTCAACCTCTGCTCATAGCCCGCGTTCTTCAACGTTGGTACCAGCTTGCTAGCTCTCCTCTGCACTTTCTCCACTGCTTCTATATCCTTTACCATATATGGAGCCCACACCTGGTTCACATATTCCAGGTGCGGCCTAACCAGCGCTGTATAGAGATTCCTGAAGATTTCTTCGTCAAGTGACACAAATATCCTCCTTATCAGCCCTACAATTCTATTGGCTTTGTTTATCTTTTCCGCTAAATGTTCTGAGAAATTTAACTTATTGTCTATCACTACTCCTATATCCTTTTCTGCATTCACTTCCTCCATCGCTTCATACATACTGTATCCTACCTTGTCTATCTTGCTGGTCCCAATCCGCATGTACTTGCATTTTTTTGGATGAAAAGGCATTAACCAATGCTCAGACCATCCCTTCATGCCCTCCACATCTCCTTGAAGCAAACCCATATCTTCCTTACTCCTCACTCTTCTATACAGTTTATGTCATCCTCATACAGGTATACCTCACTTCCATTAGTTATAACTTCAGGCAAGTCGTTGATAAATATAACGAACAGCAGTGGTCCCAACACAGATCCCTGAGGTACCCCACTTGTAATTTCCCTCCACCCAGAGCCTATTCCATTCACCAGTACCCTCTGTCTCCGATCTTTCAGGAAGGCTTCTATCCATTTCACACATTTCTCCCCTATATTATAGCTTCTAACTTTCTCTATTAACCTTTTATGTGGGACCTTATCGAAGGCCTTCATAAAATCGCAATATACCACGTCTATTACATCACCATCTTCTAGAACTATATGTGATCAGATCCACGGAAATCGTCATCACAACTGAACCAGTTAACCTAGAGCTATACTCAATGCCAGTCTACAGATACGAAACAGGGCTACGTTTTGAGATATGTGTGAATTTTCTAGCAGTTAAAATAACAAAGATAGGGTGGTGGTGATGGGCTGGTCTATCAGAGTGAGAGCTGAGCGATCTCTGCCATACCCATAGCTTACTCTGACTGTTCCTCTTACTTATATATCTTCTAGATCTCAAGTGACGGCGTCTTTTCCGTGGATCGACCTCCCTACTGCCAACCTAAAATTTGGCAGATTGGGAGCCAAAGCGTCACATTTTTCCCTTGCCCCTCAACTTTCCCTTCATAATTGCTGAGGGGCACAGGGCCTTGGGTGGGGCTTTGGTTTCCCGGGCGTTTCCGCACCCTCCTCAGCTCCCTGCCTTAGAGTGGCTTCGGTCACCCAGGCTTTGTTAGTGGTAAGCAGGGAGGGTTTTGTGGGGGCGCTCTATGGCCTTGGCCTTGCTCGGGACCTTGGGGCTGTTCGGCCAGGCAGCCTGGGGAACAACAACAACAACAAAGATAGGGCTAGGCCTATTACGACATTTTTCGGCCAGATCGCCCGGATCTGAGTGCTGTCCTTTGGAAGGCGAGCCTGGGCAAGAATGGTTAATACTAAGTTCAAGAAAAGGCTGAGTCATCTGATCACATATAGTTCTGGGGGCACCAGTAGCCAGATAAATTACTTCTTAGTGAACAGGAAAGAATGGAAGTTTGTTCGGGATGTAAAGGTCATCCCGAGCGAAGAATGTATCTCCCAACATAAGCTCCTAGTCTGTGACTTGAATTTATTTTAACCCTCGTGGCCCGGGCAGGTCCTCCTAAGGACGGAGGTCGTATCCGGGCGATCAGGCCGAAAAACGTCTAGGCCTAGGCTACCGTATTTTTGTTTATTTTAACTGCTAGAAATTTCCCACGCATCTATAAACGTAGTGCGGTTTCCAATCTGTAGACTGGCGTTGAGTAGAGCTCTTCAAGTCAACTGGTTCAGTTGTGATGACGATTTCCGTGGAGCGAATTTTTCCGCGATGTTGACAATATCAGAGCTTTTCAGACACTAATTTCGTCTGACGTCACAACAATAACATTGATCCGACGTCTCCTTATTGTTTTCGGAGGTGCGGTGACGCAACGATCGGCTTTGTTTACATGCGTCGGACGTACGGCGTTCAGACCAAGCTGAATAGGCTTTCAAGCTTACAGATTTTAACAGGACACCCGGGTTCCTGCCCATCTGCCGCGGTGTTCTTATAAAATGCTACCCGGGCAGGAAGGGAGATCCTGTGTGAAAGTAAGTATACATACCCAAAAGGAAAGTATGGCTGCTGAATATATCTGAATACGATTGTGTATATTCTTTTACGAGCTTACATCGTGGCCTTACTAGTCGATGGGCCAGATCACAAAGTCACGTTAATTGGAACCATCTAAGGAGGTTAATTTTTCAGCATAATCTCCAATATACAGCTATTAAGTGATATGGGAATTCTAGGACCAAGGTTTTCATATCATAATAATATATCCACAACAATAATAAAAATGTCTTGTAGGTTATACAGTATTTGCAGGTAAAAGCCCTCAGGACTTGATTGTACCGATTGTCATCCGGGCCCATGGACTGTCGGTTAGTTTAGACCGTGTAGATGGTTAGCCTTGTGATATGTAGTATTAATTCACTAATTATTTTGGTATAACATTGAATTACAGTAATTATTTTGTATACCATAATTACCATGTATTGTAGAAGTTAATAAAATAGAGATACTGTATACTGTATACTGTAGTACAGTATTCTAGTACAGTGAAAGTCTTTCAATCTGGCATGCAGCAGGCAGTATATGTACTGGATTAGCTAAAATGCTGGACTGGTGGACAACTTCCTCACCAAGCACCCTATAAACTGTAAAGAATAGGAAAATCACTAAAATTACCCTTTCCCCAACTTTTTGTCGTCATGGCGGGCGGCACGCGAGTCCCGCGAAACACACGCAGTCAGTCAGCTGAATCCTGCAGTTAGGCCCAAAGCAATTGATCGATAATTTTCTGCATTGCAAATCGATGGATGAAAGCAGTGGAAAGTGATATAAGAAATGTTATAATGGTGAAATAAATCAATAATACTCCATCATCAATAATTAATTGTTGCACGAGAGTAAACAAGCAAAATATCGGCGATGATATGGCGATCGTGGGGCCAAACCTTCATTTATGTTTTCAATCTTAAATGAGAATAACTTGGTTTACAATGTTATAGTCTTCAACATTTGCAAGATAACAGCGAATGCTGCCTTCTCATATATATATATATATATATATATATATATATATATATATATATATATATATATATACAGTATACACTCAACCCTCAGCTATCACGCACTTAGCTATCGCGTTCCACAGCTATCGCCTGCTCCCCAAAAGCTGTCAGACCATGGCAAGGGTAGGCTAATTGCAGAGTTACCTGAATTTTGTAATTTTGTTGTATTCATATCTCAACAAATAAATGGCCTAATCTAGGTTATAATTATATATATATATATATATATATACAATATATATATATATATATATATATTTCGCTGATATGTTGCTAATGGTAAAGACAATAACATTGTAACCCAAGTAATTCTCATTTAAGGTGGAAAATATAAGTGGAGGTTTGGCCCCACGATCGCCATACCAGCGCCAACGTTTTTTTTTTTTTTTTTTTTTTTTTTTTTTTTTTTTTTAACTATAACTTCTTGAATATTAACTCTTGTTCATCTATTGAATTATTGATTATGGAGTATTAATGATTAATTTCACCATTGTAACAATTCTTATTCCACTGCTTTCATCCATCAATTTAGAATGCAGAAAATCATTTCTCGATTGCTTTGGGCTGTTACACAAGTATGAGTCAGCCGACTGACTGTGTGTGTTTGTGTGTTTGTCGCAGGCCGCCCGCCATGACAAACAAAAATTGGAAAAGGGGGTTCAAAAGTGTGACTTTGAGGCTGACCAGAGAATATTTTGACAATTGATAAAAAATGCCGGACCGTTAGGTTTGCCATATTATTGGGTGCCGGACCAAAAGAATTTTATTGTACTAGTTACTAGTCTTTGATTGTGGGTGTATGTGTGAATGGCATTAGGCTGCATGACCACGAGTCGGAGTGGGTGGTAGTGGATGGCACTTTTTGTAAATATGAAACTATAACTTTTTAGCTTCTCGGTGGTCTAGTCAGTTTGGTGTAGGACTGCTACACTATAGGCCCGGGTTTGTACTTAAATTTGTTTCATAATAGATTTTTAGTATTAGGATAAGTCAGAAATAGAGAAATTTGAGTGCTTAGTGTGCAAAGGCGAGCTTGTGTTAAGTGATGATCCTGTGGCTGTGAATTTTGGAAATGAGTAATTGGAGCTGGTGGACAAGTTTTGTTACCTAGGAGATACCATCTCTGCCGGTGCTGGGGCCGAGGCTGCCACTGTCGCTAGAATTAGATGTGGCTGGGGGAAGTTCAGAGAACTGCTGCCAATTCTGACCATGTAAAGAATGCCTCTCCCCCTGAAGGGAAAGGTGTATGCCTCATGTGTTAGAAGTGCAATGACCTATGCCTCAGAAACATGGGCCGTTAAAGTAGAGGATGTCAACAGAATGGAACGTAATGAGATGAGAATGGTGAGATGAATGTGTGGGGCTAGGCTGCAGAATAGAATAACAAATGTTGAGCTGAGGAGACGTTTAGGTATAAAGTGTATTAGCGAGGTGATGCGTACAAGTTGTTGTTGTTGTTGTTCCCCAAGCTACCTGGCCGAACAGCCCCAAGGCCCCGAGTAAGGCCAAGGCCATAAACGAGCGCCCCCACAGAACCCTCCCTGCCGACCACAATAAAGCCTGGGTGACCGAAGCCACTCCATGGCGGGGAGCTGAGAGGGTGCGTAAACGCCCGGGAAACCAAAGCCCCACCCAGGGCCCTGTGCCCCTCAGCAATTATGAAGAGAAAGTTGAGGGGGAAAGGAATAATGTGACGCTTTAGCTTCCAATCTTGGTAGATTGGGAGGTCAATCCACGGAAGAGACGCCGTCACTTGAGATCTAGAAAATATATAAGTAAAAGGAACAGTCCGAGTAAGCTATGGGTATGGCAGAGATCGCTCAGGTCTCACTCTGATAGACCAGCCCATCACCAGTACAAGTAGACTGGGATGGTATGGACATGTGGAGAGAATGGATGAACAAAATTGGGTGAAAAAATGCAGGTCTGTGATTGTGGAGGGAACTGCACCAAGGGGTGGACCGAGGAAGACCTGGGATTGGACTATACGTGCCGATCTCAAATCCAAAAACTTGACAAGTGAAGCAGCCCTTAACAGGGTCGCCTGGAACGCCGCCATTAGGACAAGAGACTGAAACTGCCCTTAACAGGGTTGCCTGGAACGCCGTCATTAGGACAAGAGACTGAAACTGCACTTATGTGTGGAGCACTCAGTCTTAAAATGTTGTGTGTGTATACAAGGGGAGATAGAAGGGCAGGAAGACCCTCATTGAGATGGAGAGACTGCGTAAGACAAGCTATGGTTGATAGAGGAATGACTATAGATCAGGCAAGGGAAGTGGTAATAAACAGGAATGAATGGAGAATGCTTGTGAATAGATAAGTGAACAAATGGTCATTTGGGGGAAGGGGTCGGGCGCAAGTTGGACTAGATAATAGTCCATCAGGCGCCTGGCCCGGGGAGACGGTTTATATGAGGGGTGCGTCTGGAAGTGTGGTGGGCGGGCTTGTGGTTTCGCTCTGCTGCATGTCTGCCTGCCGAGATCGGAACCTCTGGGTGGTCGGGGGCCGGGGAAGTGCTGGAGGGACCTTGGTGACCCTGGTCTCTGGGTCTTCTGGATGACCTAGATGTGTGTAAATTTGTATTTTGTTTTTGTGTGTTCGTTGTTTTCTGTTGTGTTTTCCCTATTCTGGCTCTGTCTTGAGTCGATCCCCCCCCCCCTCCCCCCCAAAAAGGAAAAGTGGGGATTGGCCCTGAATATATAGAATAGAATAGATCTTCCTCATTATTATGTTTTTGTCTGTACAGTATATATATATATAATTATACCGGTATATATATATATATATATATATACTATATGGGCGGCAGAACCCCTCGCGCTGTAGGAATTCGTGTTGTAGGAATAACGCAGTACAGTATATGGAGATAATTCTTTATGGGTCTGCACCCCACAAATTTGCCCCTTTTTTTCCGGATTTCTTGCTAAACAAACGCCTATATTACCTACCAGATATCATCAAACCATTAACAAATATAAAAAAACATCACTTACCTTAAAACTAATGAAGAAAAACGGGTCGATCCGACCCTCGCACTACATGAAATTCGCGCTATGCGATCGCGTATTCATACGGCGGTAAATAAAAGTGACCGATCGGTCCCTGGAAAGGCCTAGAATATATTAGTTCCTATAATATATCAAAATGTATGAATATATAATAGAGAAATTAGTTAGAAAATGTTTGAATCTACAATATCATGGCTACAATTAACTGAATAAATGTACTATTTATCGGGACCCCCCCTCGTGTTAAAGGAGGATCGCGTTGTAGGAATTCGTGTTATAGGAGGATAGACTATACAGGGTGTTTTAAAACAACACTGCCAGAGTATGATGACCACATTGATAAAAATATATAATACACATATTTCTATTCTATTTTTACCAAAAATATATTGTAACGGAGATAAATGGTTATTTAGAAATGTAGCAAAACAGGGTTCTGAGCTCAGCACAAAACATATGATACATAATATGAATGATTACCAAGTAAAAAAGGTAAAGAGGAGATATCTAATGACCTAATCACATATGAATAATTACAAAATCAAAGTTACATCAAATTGGTAATGATATTTTGCAATTAGAAGAAAACTGCTAAGTATTATAATCCAAGTAGCGTAAAAAGATATGCACCATTTGTAACGATGACCAAGAGGTAAAATAATGAATCTCAAGTCTGGGTCAGGTATCCGAATACTGCTATAGGTAATTTAATCGTTCGTGAAACTGTTTGAATGGGAAAAAATTGTTCCTGCGCAATTTACTGTTTCAATACAAATACCTCATTGCGTTACTATTATCACAGAGTACTAACGAAATATGTCTATCAGTTTTATGGTTGAAGTTTGACGATTTTACGTAGCTGTAGACATACAAGTATACGGTGTTCACTAATGAATATTTAAAATCATCTAATGGTACCCAAAACAAACAATTTACGTCACTTGGACTTAACGAGTATAAAATAACAAAGGCAGAGACACACCTAAATAACGACAATCCATATTTATGTGATATTATAAGGTAAATAAAATCACTATGACAGAAGATAGCACCATGGCCGAGCAGATGATTAAACACATGAGAAGATTCGTTATGACTCCAAAGCTTCGAAGAAAAACTCGAACTGGGATGGGAGGCAAGAGGTAGGCTATTTGGGGGGGAGGGGGGACACTAGCCCGTGTTCGGATTATAGCTGATACCTGGGTGTCACTAATTATTTTACTCTATGCGGTTTAAATCATTAATGGTATATTATTTTGCATTTTGTCCTTAGATAATCTTCTTCGTTATTTTATTTACTAATTAGCTGATGAGGTCTGGCAGTGATGTTTTAAAACACCCTGTATATATATATACTGTACCCCCACATTATAATCAGCATTAGAAGGGCCTCTATAAATCCACTAGGTCCTTCTCAAGCTGAATATATTGTTTTGGATAGGGTGACATGTACAAGCATATCCCAAGATCTTTGAGAAATGATGATGAACAAATGAATGAATGAGTTTCCCTAGGCGCACCCCCAGACAATCTCTACCATCATCAACAACAACCACCATAGCCCTGCCACACCCCTAGCCAGCCAACATGACCTGTCAGCCAATGCAATTGCAACAATAGGCATTAGAACAATAATTACAGTACAGTACTCCGAACACAACCTAAGCAACCACGCTGACTAGCCAGGAATATGGCAAAACCATAAGAAACCACCGGTTATAACGATAGGACCACCCCAGGAAAACGACCCTACCTCCCCGAGCTGGTGGCTATGACACAAATATAGGCCTCAAAGCACCTCTGTCCTCTGTCAGAAGGCAACCACTTTCTAGCCCTTTAAAAGTAGCTAGTTTCAGTCCTTATTCTTCAGAGAACCAGTCCACGTCCAAGGCTTGTTTTCTTTGTTAGTGAATGTTTTATAGTGACGATGTGCAAGCCCCTCACTTAAATCTCTCTTGAGGATGGGAAACTCATAGTTTTACCCTCCCTCCCCACCCCCACCCCAAGGGAGGAGGGCCTATCCTCCTTGATCAAGGTGGCTTCCTGGGAGGCCTAATAATGATGATGATAGCAGCTTAAAGATAGTATTGATAAAATATTTGTATTATTGTTTTATTACAATACTGTATACTGTTATCTCCTTGTAAATCTTTTACGATCCCAGGCGATAATACAATCCTTGCATGGTTAATTTTCAAGAGTTTATCTCCAAAATTACCCAGGTGAGGAACATATGATAGCATTAATATGGTTAACAATCTTGGAGCACCAAAATTCATGTTTCCTGCGGACTGCTATATAGCAATATGTTTGTATATAATGTACTGTATAGTAGTATAGACTATGTAAATAACCTATAGACTTTATGTTTGAATTGTTTGTTCTTTTGTAGCATTATGGGGAACATGTAAATATAGCACACTACTCTTCTTGTTTTACCAAATGCCACTTCGCACCTGGGTGAGGTGGCTTTCTGAAAAACAAAGACCAAGAGAATAATAATAATAATAATAGAGAAACTGTAAAACAAGACAAAACGAATATTCACATGCTATTATCTTTGTCAATGTCAACTCCAAGAAGTTGAGAGAATAGATACAAACACCCTTTGAGAGCAACACTATATTGACATTTTGTTTACTTTCAGTAAGCTGAATAATGAATATGCTAAAAGTTGAATTTTGATTGAGTTTCTCTCAAATGGTGTCGGCTTCCATTTTTGCGTTAGGTTTAGCCGTCCGGCTGGCTCAGTTGATAGCGTGCCTAAATCCCGTCTTGAAGGTCTAGCGTTCAATCCCCGCTCAGATTGAAAAGTTTTTCTGGGATATAGCCGGCGGTTACCATCTCCCCATGAGCAAGGGGGATGGGTAATGGTCTCTGGTAGACTAAAGAAAGCCAAGCGCTTGTGAATCCTCGAAGGAGGAGAACGGGCGCTATATAAGTTACCAGACGATTATTATTATTATTATTAGGTTGTCAATTTCACATCTACATGATGGAAAAAGGATTAATGTAACAACATGACAGTTTTGGCTCTGGAGCTTTCCCCACACTTGAAAATGATGCCAAAGAGTTTAAACTATTGTGTTGTTTTCAACAAAAAACATTTCTGTCATGACTTACTCATTTCTCCATTTAAGCATTCAATGGCACTGAAATTTTCATCCCATTAATCATTACAGTATGGTTTTGTGTGAGCAAACTTTTTTTTCATGAATATCCATGACAGCCTTGCAGGATTATATCATGTCATTTATTCAATACTAAAGAAACAGTAAGTGTTGACTAATAAAGCTCACTCACTCAGTCTTTAGGACCCAACATATATTTTCAAAGCATTGTGTTGTGATTTATAAACAGGCCTGACATAATAAGGCAAGCAACATTTTTCAGGATATAAACATTGCCAAACCTTTCACTTGCTATGTCATTAGTGCCATAGATGCAACTTGTTGACAAACTTACCGGTATGCAAATTGTTATGTTTTTAAACATCTGTAAATTTCTGTTTTGGGTGGACATGTTATGAAATTCTGTTTAAATCTTAATAGTTTTCATTGTGTGATTAATATCATGTACTTGTACAGTATATGCCAAAAAATTATATATCATCTTAGCCATATTTTCTATTTGTGTTATGTATGCTATGATTGTTTTTATCATTTATTTATTTATTCTTATAAACCATCTGCCTGGTCATTCCGAAATTCATATAAATATTTTCTTCCATTAACCAAAATTCAACAATTTCTGTTGTTTTCTCTTGTGTTTAACTTAATCCTTTATATGTTTTCTGAGCTCAGTGGTTTGATTATATAGACTTCCTTAACCCACGAAATCCGGGGGGCTTCATATGATCCCGATCACTGTGTCCGGGGCCCTTTTGGTACAGGCAAACTTCATAATTCAGTAGCTACTGATTGAGACCACCTAGAGAATTCAATTGTTTTGCAATTGTAGTACTTTTTGTTATCTGTAGAATGACGTTGAGATGACATCGCTACGACACGTGGTTGCTGTGTTATGATGATTTTAGCGGAGATTGTTAGCCGCGCATTTTGACGCATATGAGGCCTCCCGGATTCCTGCCAATTTTGTTTTTGCCTCGTATGAGGCCTCCCGGATTCCGAGGGTTATACTATATTTATTTAAAATTTAACTAAAACATTTTGAACAGTATGCTATAATAGATTGTTTACTGTAATTAACCTCTTCTCTCTTATACAATATTTGTGTTTTGTCTTCTTTCATACTTTGCATGGAGTATAGGCTAGTACTGTACTTATATTTTAGATTTAATGTTTTTAGTAATTCATCTCTTAAGTAATTTACACTAATTTTTCCTCAACCCCAAACCCCAGGCATTTATTAATTTTATTATTATATATATATATATATATATATTTTCCAATTATATACCCATTGCTTTCCCTCTGTATGAAAAGGTTAGAGAACAAAACTAAGTAGATTATGACGAAGTATAGTATCCATACTTCAAATAGACACCAAAAAGTCCTCTCAAGCTTTCTTCATCTTCTCATGGTGATGAGGTGAATACCAGTATATGGTTTCATTCATTCATGTGGAGTTGAAAATGGTCAACAAAGTACTGTATAGGGGACGTCTGGTGAGGGTGAAAGTTACGATAGGGTCAGGGACAACCTCCTTCGACTGTGGACAGACGTAGCGCTGTGTGGGCGAGTCTCTCCTTCCACATGCCACTCGAGGCAAAAAAAGAAAAAGGGGGGAGAGGTTATGACCATAGGACGTATCCCAATGTTAAGGCCACTTGAGGCTCCATTGGGGCCTCATATTGTGCTTCGTATCTTTTGTCTTTGTAAGAGGCTTAAATCATGTAAAGAAAAATTAATTGTTTGTAAACTGGATATGACCACAGCCAACGTAGGTGCAATCACGCTAAGAAGTCATGACTTAATTTTTTAAACTCTCGGACCAAAGTTCCCAAATCTGGCTACCGCTGGTAACTCCACTGCCACTCGGAGCCTGGTCATTTCCTAATTTAAAACTATAGGTCTTTGGATATTCCCAATAATTAGCCTACTGACAAAATTAACCTATTTATGGCCTCTAAATTTGATTTATGTTGTAGTTTGAATAAATATAAGTAATATTTGTTTTAAATTTCTTTATAGAATAATGAAAGTAATTAATCTAAATGCACTATCTAGCATGTTGCACTCCCAGGCCCGGAAGATATTCAGCGACCGAGTCAGTCATTGTCAGGATATGAGGGGTGTATCTCTTTGTTTTTATATCCACCTTTGTCCTTTAACCCTTACAGTCCCAGGCCTGAGTATATTCGTCAGTAGATAAGTAACGCCCCAGGCCCAAGTATATTCGTCAGTATTGTACTTTCCTTGTAACTGCCTGTACAACCCTGTAGTTGGTAACACACCTGTTTAAGCACTGCTACCGGTCTGGTAACACTTCTCAGCTTATATAAGACCCGCTGAAGGGTGACTGGGCCAGTCTTGCTCCATTTCTTGAGGTGAAAAGGTGGTCTCTCCTGCCATTTTTGCCACAGTGCTTGGGACTGCAGGGGCTTTTATTACTGTATCCTACGGTATGGTATGGGTTAACACTTGCCTTTCCATCTTTTGTTTATATATGGGTGTCTATTCTAAAAGTGAAAATTCATCGTGTGTCTATACAAATTACAAGCTGTTCTTGAGTATTCAAGCTTTCTCCCAAAATATACTGGAGACCGCTTTGTTTTTCAGGCTGACTGTTTTCCAACTTAACCCATTGGCTGTGGGTATGTTTGGGCTATTTAGGGCATATTCAGGCACTCCTGAATGATAAATCAAGCATCTGCATTAAATTAACTGTATTCTGCCGAAAACTAGGCGAAAATAGCTTCAAAATGAGACCAGAACGGGCCCCGTACGTGGCCTGGTTCACCCGCAGCGGTGCCAGTGAAACGCGGGAAACCCGCTATTTGGTAGCACTCGCTCGCTTGGCTACACTGTTGTGAGAGACCCGCGCGAGACACAGTCAACCTCAGTGGGCCGCTCGCTGCGCTAAGGAATGGAGGTGGGCCCCTCATGCTCCCGCCCACTGACACTCGATTTTTACGGTTTTTACAGGCTTTTAAAGCCTGGAAATTGCTGTAACTTGCCAGGATGTTCCAGAACGTCACCCGCAACGAAAGGGTGAAGAGAATTAAATGTGGAAGAACAAAAATTGTTGTATGATTACGTGATTTATTGACACTTATGGTTTGAATATTACTTTTAGCTGTTGGTTTTAATTTTATGAGATACTTTTCTCCCAGTATTGTTGGTTTAAAAAAGTAATACAAGTATTAAGAGACTTCCACATTTTAATCCTGAATCTAGTGAGCGAAATACTACGAGTTTCACATTCTTTCGTTCGGGTTAGTGTTAACTTTTGTACTACAGTGAACCCTCAAAATACGCGCAATTTATCAACGCGTAATCAAAGCTACGCTTGAACCACAATTGAGGCAACAAATCGAAAATACGCTCAATTATTCAAATGTATGTGCCGAGCGAACAAGTGGGAGTCGATTCGTAGATGTTGGAGAGTTTCGGGCGGCCATATTGGCGTGACGCCGGGCCCTCCGACGTCGTCACCGTTGACTGTGGAGAGAGACACATCTCCTATACCAAACTATTATGTATCTATAAAGCACAACAGGATATTATGAATCTATTAAAAGACTGTTCTTCGTTTTTCATTGCATGTATCATTTATTGAGCAAACAAAATCAGAAATGGAAAATCTGTTTCTGTTCAGGAGTTGGAGGCGAGATTGTTTACACTTCTCTCGAAAGTCGCTTCAAAGCTTACTGCTCTCCCCTGGCTAAATGATGTGCAGCCAAATCCTTAATATGTATATGAGCTATTGAACTATCTCACTTGACACTATGTAGGCTATATGAAACTATATACAGGGTGTATTACTTTTCGACTCAAAACTTTACCAGTAGGCCTATTTCGGTCGATCCGTTTCGGGCGCAGTGCTATCGATCGATGGCGCAGATCCATAACATCGGCTCAACCACTACCAATGTGAGTTAATTTACGTTTGTGTCTTATTTTTATACATTAAATGTATTTTGTGTGGTAGATTCGGTTATAAAAACATATTTGTACAGTAATATGTTATATATTTGTGGTTTTTAGGTGATGAAAGGTAGAAATAGTAAAACTTCCGGTCGGACCCAGACCAATACCTATTTTCCCCATTTATATTTAACTCCCATGTACGCGCAAATGAACGTACGCGCCGACAGCACAGTACGCATCCCCCGCGTAATTTGAGGGCTCACTGTATTCGGTTTGCTCTCACATAATGAGAGAAATACATTGCAACAATACTTATATATCACGTTTTTGGTATTTTTTCCTTCGATGCAGTTCTCCCCGGTGTGTAATAAATTGATATAGTAAAGCCTCAATTGTTGCCAGGTAGCACTTTCTAAACAAAAGGTACTGGGAATTGAGTCATGACTTCTTAGCGCGATTGTACATCACGTGTATAATATAGAGCAGCAAACATATTGTACAGTCGCCTTCTGGAATTATGTTTTACTCCTTGATATTATGACTTTTACTACAGTAAGCCGTATTACATCTTTCTTACTCATTTCCAGGTATTTTTATTGATCTGTGTTATTATTATTGCTGTTTTACTTTTCCTTTAAAGTCATTATAAGGCAAGGAGGCGAACATGACTCATTAAGGTGACTATGCATTGATTTCAACTAGATACTCCAGGGTCCAATTGTTTCAGGATGTAAACAGAACTTAGGCCATTACTTGAGGCCCTTCAGAACAGAGAAAGGACAATATTATATTATTATGACATGTTGGGAACTCTATCCATCCAGCCTTATACAGTACACTAAAGGCTTTTACCCAGGATGCTGTTGACAAAGTTTTGTTTTTAATGATTATTATTTACTATCCATCCCCTAGTGTACACGCCCATACACAGTTACACACTATTACTTAAATTTCAAATCAAAGTACAGTATGATAAATATGTAAAAGAATGTGGGACACTACAGGCTTAGCTCAATCCTATATAACAAATATGTAAATACTCGCACACACACCAATTCATATATAGGAAGATATATTGTTAATTCAATTTCCATATCAATGCACCTGAGAGCTCAAATTAAGAGACAGATGTTGCTCTGCCCCACGAAAGTTAGTTTTGCTTTTGATAACATGACACTGACATACTTCGTAGAATTTAAAGATTGTACAGTACATATTTTTATCATGACACGATGTAGGATACTCACAAGTTTTAATCATGCACTATACTCTCTATTTTTGTTTAACCTGACAAAGTTTACTCCATTAGCAGCTAATCTCTTGTCATCATATTGATGCCAAGTTTTCATAGTTGATTATATATTTGACTATAAAATGTTTGTTATAGCTTAGTGATTAAGATGGAGACAAGTTCATTTTTCACCAGTTAAAAAAAAAAAAAAAGGAGCAAGCTATAACTACAGTATATTTACCAACTTTTGTTTATACTGAATTGATCAAGGCACAAAATGGAGCTTGTTGTTTATTCTCTGCCGACTGAAGGGCCTCGAGGTGACAATACAGACTATTCAGACCAAGGTTGTGTACAGTAAAACCTCATTCTTTCAAACTAATCAAACCAAACTATCCTTATATAAAAGAGTGAATTGGGTTTGTCACTTCAACCTCACCTCACAACTTTGCATGTATTAACTTATTTAACTTGTCTTAACATAAAATAATATATCCATGACATAACCAAGTATACACTACTGTATCTTCATTTATCATCATTCACCAAAATTAGTATAAACTAACTAGACTAATCCATCTTAACCTAGAAATAATCCAACTTAATCTACTCCTGTTTACAAGTTTTCAGCCTTATAAGGGCCTTGGCCCAGTAGGCTGTAGAAAAATTATTGTTTCATTCATTACTTCAATCTAATCTAACCCAAGCTAGGCTAACTTAACTAAACTTAAACTAACTTATCCTAACTTAATCTTATTTTGGCAAGAGGTTGATATGACAGACAACCATAATTTGTTTCTAATTCGTTGAATTCTGAAAAAAAAGTGTTCCTCCTGTGGATTTGCCCGAGGCGATAATCCAAACCCGATACCTGTACCTAGTTCAAATTAACCAGGTTGAAATGTGTGAGGTTTTACTATAATGTGTGAGAGTGTTAAGGTGGTGTCACACGAGAGCTTTTTCTGGCAATTTTCGATGATCAAGGTTTTTCTCATTCGCATTGGAATTAGAAGGTAAATTATATTAGGTACAGTAGTTTAATCCTTACGGAACTACCAGACAACTATTGCCCACAAAAATAGACGGAAAAATCGCTCATGTTGACACCGCCTTATATTTGCTTCATCAAGAGCTAGCGTAATATTAAACTGCATTTACTAGATCATTCAAATATAGATAGAGCAAGGTAAAGCTATTCATATATTGGATTTTTAAGTTTTAAAGCATTCTAGGTTATTGAAGAGGTTAGGCATATACCGTAGTAGAAATTCTTAAAATGTTTTATAGATAGCTTACGGTTAGGCTATGCATATATTAAAGATTGTTGAAGATTTAAAAGTCAATTACTAACCTTTTTTAAAGATAATTATTTAATTGCATTTAATTGTTTCAGAAATTACTCGCACAGAAGATTTTTTTTGCGTTGTTAATATTTGTAATTAGGCCAAAAATCTTAACTATTAATCTCTTATAACTCAAAAAGAACTTAACCAATAGAGCTAAAATTTAGTAGTGGTTCTCTCTGTCAATGACGTGAGAGCCTTATTATATAAGGGCTCCCCGGGTCCTTAGAGGGCGCCCGGAGAAAGCTCAATGCAACCCGAATATATAAAAAAGAACATCCTAGGGGGATACCCCTTACATAGTTCCTAGGGAAAGTAATAAAAAAGGATACCACCTAGTGTTAGCTCATAACTTTTGTTGTGCTTAGATTCCTTATTTTTGTCATTTTATTTTCGAAAGTTAGGTTTCTATAAATTGTATCTTTTAGATATTAGCAGTTTTGATATTTAGACAACCCTATACATGTTCTTTCTCTATCCCTTTCTGAGTCCTAGCTATAATAAGTGCTCTCATTGTATATTATTATATCTTTGCTCTCTGCTTTTGTGAATTTTGCTATTATAAATATTGTGATATGCGAGTCTTTGACTCCGGGTCCTCCGTGTGGGCGAGTCGACATAGTGTTGACAAGCGGAGTTGGAACTGGACTAGGGGGAGTCCGTCTTCAGTCCCTGAGGGGCTTCTTCCACAAGACAAAGAGCTTATGAACACAGCTCATTATTTAAAAACTGCACAGATTCCAAGATTCTTTCATATAAGCATTTTAACACAGATTGTACCATATTAGATTATAGATACAAAATTATAGAAATTGTTAAAAGTAAGAATAAACATGAGATTTTAGATAGAGAAAATTATTGGATTGGAAAATTAATGACCATCTATCCATTTGGACTTAATAATCAAATTAAAGGTGTAGGCAACATATTGTAAAAAAAACTTTTAAAGGAAACTGGATTCTTTTGTCCCCATTCATTAATTCTAGAAAGGTCCTGGTTCAGAGAAATTGCAGTGTTTATTTTTGAATTTATAAGATCGGGTTGGGTGAAAGAATTGGTAAATGTGAAGGAACTGTGGAGTGTTGAGTCATCTGCGTAGGAATGTATTGGATTATGAGTGGTAGATAGGAGATCATTGATATGAATGAGGAACAGAGTTGGGGCCAAAACTGATCCCTGGGGAACACCAGCATTTATTGAGTGAAATTGAGAATAAAGGCCATCTACCATTACACATATTTTTCTGTTATGAAGATAAGAAGAAATTAGTGGAACTAATGATGCAAGGCCGTAGTGTGACATCTTCGACAATAAGGATTGATGCTAGACACTATCAAATGCCTTTGATATAAGAACATAAGAAAATGGGAGTCTGCAGAAAGCCGATTGGCCTAAGCAAGGCAGATCCCTGTCCCACACAACCCCAATTACAAAGCCCAATTATAGGCTCAACACTCTAATACCCTGAGGATCATCTTACCAAAATGGTTAGAGATTAACGCAGGATTACGGGGGTCTGCAGAGCGCTGATTGGCCCAACCCTGCTGATCCCCCTTCACACCCAACCCTTCTCGTCCATATGCTTATCCAATTTTATCTTAAAGCTCCCTATCGTTTTTAATCCCATTATAGCACTTGGTAGTCCATTCCACCCATCTACAACTCTGTTACCAAACCAATATTTGCCTATATCTTTTCTGAAACTAAATTTATCTAATTTGAAACCATTGGTACGAGTTCTTTCGCTATCACTGAGCTTTAGTACATTTGTCATGTCCCCTTTGTTAATCAGAACAAGTAGTAAATTGCTTAAAATACATTAAAAGTACTCATAAAAGATATTGTAATACCATCATGAGAAGAACTGGCATTAACTATTATTGGAGTGTTGACAATTCGTTAGAAGTTATTGATAAAATAAATACCATGCCGAAAGTTACCTCGGTACATAGCTTCGACTTTTCAACTTTGTATACCAATTTGCCTTTAGATTTAGTATATTCAGAGCTTTGCTTTATTATAGATTTGCACTTTGACAGGTTCGTTAGGAATGGTAATTATTTCATAAATGTTTATACATATTTTAATAATGCATCACTTAGCTCTACTCCCACTAGTTCTGTATATTTTGATAGAACTAAACTTAAAGATGCCCTTAAATTCCTCCTTTTCAATACTTATGTTAGATTCGGGCCGTACATTTTCAAACAAATATTAGGAATTCCTATGGGTGGAAATGCTAGCCCTTTAATTGCAGACTTATTCTTGCTTGCTTTAGAATTTAAATATATAAAAGACTTAGTTGACAGTAGCAAGAAAAATAAAATTCCAGAAAAATTAGCACTTGCTAAACTGTTAAGTAATAATAGTAGATATATTGATGATATTCTTGTTTGCAATTTGTTAAATTTTAATCAAGTTGCTAAACTTATTTACCCTAATTCTATTCCCCTCACACAATGTAACGTAAATTATAAAGTTGAAAATTTTCTTGATATAAATATTGAGATTGTTAATGAACAGTGCATACTTAAAGTATATCACAAAGTTGATGATTTTAATTTTAACGTAATAAACTTTCCTTTCCCTAGTAGTAATATCGATAGTAAAATCACTTATAATTGTTTTTATTCCCAATTAATAAGATTTTGTAAAATCTGCACTAAAGTAGATGACTTTTGGGCTAGAGCTAGGTTACTATACAGACTCTTAGTGGACAGAGGTTTTGAGGCAAGTAAATTGTTCCATAAATTTAATCTTTTTAGGGTCAATTATTGTGACTGTATTCTAAAATTTGACATCAATAATTTTAATCAAGCATTTTTAACTTGAAGTTTCTTGTATAACCTCTGCTTACTTTTTGTCTGTATTTATTGTTTATCTTTTTCTTTTTCTATTATTATTATTAATATTGATGATTTTTTTTTTTTTTTTTTTTTTAATTTATTGTTCTTGTTAAAAGAGTACTCTTTGTTTAAATCTGTTGTTACTTCATATTTTGCAATTATTTCTCTTTATATTATATGTATTCATTGTCGATAGTATCAATTGCTTACTTTTGCGATTTCCTTAGTTTATTTGTGCTATAAATGTAGGTTATTTGTAGGGTAGTTATTGATAGGGGTCACTTGAGGCATGCTATGCTTACAGGTACCTACCCGATAGCACTATCGTTAGTGAGTGCTGTACTGTATTTTATATATTATTTTGTAATAGTATAGATATCTTATCAATATTTGTATTTTTTACTATAATGTCTTGTCATGTTGCAAATTTGATTTTAAATAATATTTTGACATTTAACATGTAGTTTCTTTATTCATGCAGAGTTTAGTAAAATTTGCCAGAACGTCCCGGACTTCCCAAACTTGACTACTTCCTTTAACGTGACGATAGTGCGTTGTTATATGTGCGATTGGTTTGCTTGGGAAACAGATTAACTTGCTCATGTAGTGATGTACACCCTATGTGGTGGATTGTGTTCTTTTATTTAATAATTTTCATTTTAGTAAGCGTTGTTTCCACATAGCGATTTTGATAATTTAATTTGACTTTATATTGTCCTTGTCCCAATTTTGGTTTGTTTAGTTTGCAAGTTTTACATTTTAATCCCACTAACCCACTTGAACACCTCTATCATATCCCCTCTAACTCTGCATCTCTCTAACGAATGTAAGCCTAATTTCTTCAACCTTTCTTTATACGGAAGATTTCTAATATTATGGATCATTTTTGTCATTCTACGTTGTACTCTCTCCAATGAATCTATGTCCATTCTGTAATAAGGACACCAAAATTGAACAGCATAATCTTTTCTCATTTTTCTATATATTCCTCTCTTTTGTCCTAGAAGATCTAATAGTCTATTATTCATCCATTTGGGTTGGTTCTGTGTTGATCTAAATTTTCTTTTGGGGATATATTTATTTTGTGCATTGAATACTGACTTGATAAAATTATCGTATGTATCTACCAAGGTTGACGTCTCTTCCTGACTTAAGATGACAGGTGCCTGAGAAGGGGTACACTCATTTGGACACCTGGATCGACTTAATTTTTTGACCATAGGGTCCGCTAATAGGGCTCTTCTTAACCCACCATAATTGGCTTTTCTAAAGTCAGGTATTAATGTTGTATTCTCTCTGGTATTACCTTTCCATTGTATATTAAAATACACAGAATTGTGGTCCCTATTTCTTAGGTGGTCCCCTATCTCTACATTATTTACCATATGTTCATTGTTACTGAAAACTAAATCGAGAATATTATTACCTCTAGTCGGCGTATCTATGAATTGAAATAAAAAACTATCTTGTACTACCTCTATAAACTCCTCAGAATCAGAGTCTCCTATTTGATGCTGCCAATCTATATTCGGAAAATTAAAATCCCCCATAATGCACACATTGCTAAACCTTGATGCCATTTTAATTTCCTCCCATAATGACGTTCCGTCATTTCTACTCATATTTGGCGGTCTATACATAACTCCAATAACTATGGTCTCACTACCTTCGTTAACCTCTACCCAAACACTTTCATTATTGTTATTTAGTCTAATACCTGATTTAATACAGCTTTTTAATGTACTCCTGACAAACACTGCTATACCGCCACCCCTCTTACTTGTTCGGTCATATTTAAACAAACTATATCCTGGTATATCAAATTCTGCTAAAAAAATGCCTGGTTTCTGTATTAATCCACGTTTCAGTTAGCGCTATTATGTCTATATTTTCTTTGCTAACAAGGGCTCTAAGTTCGTTCATTTTGTTACATAGACTCCTACAGTGTGTGTAATATACTCTCAATTTACTTCTTTTCTTTATACCTAATTTACCTTTGTTTTTAGCGACATTTCCATCTTCCGTTGCACCATCACTACTATCATTTGCATTATAGTCATCATTTTTAGCATGAGACTGAATATCCTTATCGCTTTCGCCTGACGCTAAAATTGTTCCATTTAACCTCTCATTTACACTCTCAATATTTCTGTTCAAAACCCCACAACCACCCTATCTAAAGAGCTAGCTAATGTAGAAACCCCTAACCGTGAAAGATGAACCCCATCCCTTGCGTACATCCCATCTCTCCCATAGAAACTATCCCAGTTATCAATGAATGGTATTGCTTTTTCTTTGCAATATTTCTCCAAACGGCAATTGACACCAATCGCCCTGGATGTCCATTCCTTGGGAACTCCTCTTCTGGGTAGGATACAATGTACTACAGGGATCCCTCCCTTCATCCTAACTTTATCTAACACATCCCGATACTGCTGCAGCAGTTCCTCACTTCTACCCTTACCAACATCGTTACTCCCAGCACTGAGACAGATAATGGGGTTATCTCCACTATCTTCCAAGATGTGGTCCATCTTCTCTAAAACCCTCCCAACTCCATGGCCAGGCAGACACACAACCTTCCTAAGTTTAGTGCGGGTAGCCCTAACTAAATGTCTTACCATGGAGTCGCCCACAATCGACACAGACTTACCTTCTCGGGACACAGACTTACCTTTCCCTCGGGAGGATCCAGCAGCTGCAGTTGGAGAACCCCCGGTGGTGGCAGAAGCTCCCTTGGTGGTGGTGGTGGTAGGTAGCACAGCGTCAGAGGTTGGAGCTGAGTCGGCGGCAGGCACTTCGGTTATCCCTCCCTTATCCTGACTATCTTTTCCCTCACATTCGTCTCGCAAAGGAGAGCATGTATTTGTCACACTCATACCTATTCTACTATCCTGCTTCTTGAGTGTGACTTTCCCACCCGTATTTTTAACAACCTGCCATGAATAAAAATTTTCATCAACTTCCTCCCTTTTCCCCTTACTTGACTTTATTTCCTCTTGGCTAATCTTGAAAGCTAGATTTTCGTCTTTAATCAAATCCACTTCCCTCTGAAGTTTAACATTAACCTCCCTTAGAGCCAAGACCTCTTCCTTCACCACAACCATCTCCTCTCTTACCTGGAGAATAAGATGATGCAGATCAGTTAGAGACTCGCACTCCATACCTGCCATGATCCCAATAAGCTTAGCGAGGAGCAAGAAACTAAGTACAGAAAAACAAAAACAAGTAAACTAACAGCTAAAAACTGAGCTATAACACGAGTGCACTGCCCCCAAACACAGGTAGGTGTAATGGTCACTAAAGGTCACTGGTAAGTGGTCCGGGCAGGAGCTCAGATTAACACAACCTTCTCCTGTCACTGACTGAACTAGACTGCACTATCCAGTGCTATTGTATGTGTTTCACCATGTTGGTCTGTAGCTTGGTTGATTTGATGCGTAAGAAGGCAAAGAATGTCTGCAGTTGATCGACATCGTCTAAAACCATAATTGCCTATCCCTGATTAATTTATTATTCTCAAGATGCTTAATTATGTGATTATTTAATATAATTTCAAAGACTTTACCAAGAGTGGAAGTTATAGCTATTGGTCTGTAGTTTGATGGATCTGAAGAGGCACCTTTTTTAGGAACTGGATGGATGTTTGCTTCTTTCCAGGGTACTGGGAAGCATGAGGTATTAGTACACAGACGGAAAATTTTTGCCAATACAGGAGCGAGCACTAAGGAGCAATTCTTACGTACTATTGGAGGAATTTCATCTGGACCAGGAGCCTTATCTACTGAGAGATTCTGCAAAATAGTTTTGACATGTCTGGTGTGGATCTTAAGTGAGGGAATTTCAGGCGAATTAAAATTAAGTACAGGGACATCTTGATTTATTTCATCTAAGGTTGAGTTGGTGGAGAAAATATCCGCAAGAAGGTTAGCTTTACCTCGTGGGTCACTAACAAGATTGCCAGTCGGAGATTTTAATGGTGGAATGGATGAAGCAGTAGTGAAGTTGGATTTGAATGAGTTAAGAGTAGACTAAAAATATTTTGTTATCATTTGCATTATTTAGAAGTTTATTTGCCTGCTTGTGGAGAAAGTTTGATTTAGTTAGGTTTAATACAGTTTTGGCATGATTTCTGATGTTTCTAAAGTAATTAAAGGCTTCATGTGTTTTTTATCTTGTGTATGCATTGTAGGCTATTGCTTTTTGTGCAGTTACTCTAGCACAATTATGGTCAAACCATTTAGGTGAATTAGATCTTTTACTGTACTTTTGATGAGGAATAAAAGTCCATTCCAATTTTTACAAAATCTTGTATGTGGCTCAAGGTGGTGTGTGCATCATTAGAAAAGAAAGAGGTCCAGGGAATATCAATAAAGAAACCCTGAAGACCCTCCCAGTCTGCCCTATCGTAATGCCATTTAGTCACCTAACAGGTTCAGAGTGGGAAGGTGTGGTAGGTGATAGACAGGTGGCCTGTATCAGACAGTGATCAGAAGATCCAAGCGGGGACCTCACTGTAACATCATAATTTTCTGAATTGGTTGTAGGTGGGAATTAGGATTAGGATTATCTGGTACACGGGTGGGTTGGTTGACTATTTGAGTGAGATTAAATGAGTCTGCAAATAGCTCACATTCAAGACCAGCATCATCAGTCCTGGCTGAATGAGAGCCATTCAACATTATGGACATTAAAATCACCCAACACAGTGATTTCAGAAGAAGCATTTAAATTGAGGACACTGAGTTGTGAGGACAGAAAATCAAAAAGACTTTGCTCTGGAAGAGTATTTGGGGAACGGTAGATGCAACATATGCATTTAAATTTACCAGCAGAAATTAATTTGTATATAGAATAATCAAAATAGGGACAATTGAAACTAGTAACCTCCTCCAGGGCAATTTCAGATTTTGCGAAGCAACATACACCTCCTTTAGGTCTGAAATTTTGGAGCAGTTGATAACCTGGAAAATTAAATCTAGATGTGTCAACAACCTTCTCAACCTTTACTCAACAACCTTCGTTTGCCGCACATATGGTGGAGGCGGGGGAAGAGAGAGTGGCTCCAATCCCCTCCTGCCTCCACCTCCCCCTACTTTTCACAAGCAGCCATTTTCTTTCTCTCTTTGCTAGCGTCCCGAGTGTGGGCAGCAAACAAAGGTTATTATATCAAGTCAAGTCTTTTATATCCGGTTATATCCAGTTTTCAAAATTTGGGTGCCCCTCACCCTGGGATCTTCTATACACCCTCCCTCACCTGTCAGCCCCCCTCCCTCCCTCCTCCTCTGTCTACCTCCACCTCTCTCCCTCGGTCCCCCATACCTCCATACCCCTAAACCAGATCGGGAAGAGTGAAGAAGTGATGAAGGCCAGTTTGATGTGCCCCCGCTCCCTCTATGCCCCCCACCACCTCTCTCACTCACACACTCTCTCGACCGTCGCCTGTGGATGACAGATAGGATAGAGACTCCCACATTGCACATAAATCTACGGGTGCAGCTCAACCTTTTTTGTTTTACCCACAAATATCGCCTCGAGCAATATGTGATGTCAGACAAAACTTTCAGCCAATCAGAAGCGAGCAACTTTTTCCAGGGCTCTAGAATTCATACGCTATGGCCTATGGGGTGGGGGGGGGGGGGGGGGTCATCCTACTCTTAACATACGTCATAACCTATGGTCATAACCAGTTCTGCCACTGGACGGAAATTTGTCTGCTAAACGGATGCAGACGATGCACTACGGATATGGCGTCAACAACGAAATATTTCCGTAATTAACATTTACCACTTTTATGATAGAATAACACAGTAATAATAAATAACAATACACATGCATAACAATTGTATTATTTTCCTTATAATATAACCTAATAGTAACATAAGAACCATGGCTGATGACATGTACAAAAGCAATATTTGAAGCATGCATACGGAATTCGTCAGTCTGGCAATGTATTCCTGCCATTTCAGTAAGTGTTGTAGTGATCCACAGTAACACAGGTACGTCCGAGGTTTCCACGTGGTACCTATGTGCCTGTTCCCTGGTAATACTCCCAAATACTGCATTACTTTTGTGCTAAATACTTGTGTTTATGAAAATAATATATATGGAGAAGATTCCCACCACAAGAATTCATTCTCTATGTAAATAAAAAACGGGAACTGGTAATAAAGGACCAACTTTCTTCTATTAATATGGCGGTAATTCATTCATTTCACCAGCTACTCTTATGTTTTGTTCTAGTTCTGATTTATTGATTCCCATAATGATTGTATAGCACATAGGCCTATATCTTGATCGAAGGGCTTATTTGTGTTTTATATTTATAGACTTTGTGCTGGTAATGAATTTATCTTAATATATTTCATTTTATAGATTTGCCAGTGATTCCATAAAACTTGTGATTACAATCCATCAATGTCACATAGGCCTACTTTTCTTTCCTATAATTTCCCGAACTATTTGTTCGGGTTTATAGTTCCCAAGTGTGGATACTCCATTGGTTTTGGTTGTTTTTAACAATATTTTACGCCATGTCCATGTATTCGTGGAGTTATGCTGGTCCAGTGTATTCTTCTGCAGGCGTTCCCACTATTATCATGGTGTGTGTGATTTTGTATCTCTGCCAGTCTGTTTTCCATATGTTCGATGCTCATTTACATTCCAATTAGAGTCGAAATGTTGTTACTGGTGCAGTTTTGTATAAAATGTGTTGCAAAAACTTTCGAGCTTTTAGGGGAATTCACTGCTGTTCACAATTTCTACATCATTATTGTACACCTTAACATGTTATTATTTTGGGTTCTGATTTAACTTTCAATTTATCTATTTATCTATCTATTGTCGGACGCCGTGATCCCCGAAGGGGTGGCCACGAACGAAACGCCCCCATGCACCTCTGTCCCCAGTCAATCGACGTCCTTCCTCCCATCCAGCACCACTTTCCATAGAATACCGTAGACAATTTCCGGAAGAAGGCCAATTTAAGGGCCTTTAACTCCGGCTCATGATATTTCAATTTTTTGTTGAGGTTCTTGGTTCACTATTGCTTAAACGACTTGCATGTGTCTGTATAATTAAATTTTTGGTCTTGCCCTTCCCATCCTCGGTCAAGGTTTATCTCAAACTTCCTAACATTTTCAGAATTTACAACATATTCGGGCAGGCTGTTCCATACATTTACAACTGCATATCTAAACGAAACTTTCCTAATGTCTAACCTAGGTCTCACTGATGAGAGGGTGGGTTATCAGACTTTGGGGTGACAGAAAACGCAGTTTATGCTTATCTAATACTGTTTAAATGAGGCACAGTTTGCTGGTACTGATATACTGTATAGTGTACAGTATATACATTATTACCTAGATGTATTAAAATATAATATATAGCCATTGTGTATAATTACTTCCATAATTCAATAACGATTTAAAAGTTATAGGCCTAGGCTATATATTAAAATATATTTTTCATAAGAAATTATGAGGCCTCTATTTTGTTTTCATATTCTTTATTTACCACTCAGTACAAGCCCCAACACTTTGGGGAACGTTGTTGCTGAAGGCCATGCATCATATTATACAATGTTCAGAGTTTATAGTACATAGTTAATCAAAATATAAGCAGAACTATACAGGAAAGCAACCCCCAATATATGGGCTATGCGTTTTATATAATTATTACCGTACGGTACAGGGTTAACTCCTTCAGACATATATGACGCGATCGCGTGATATGGCAGAGTGAGCCAAAAACTCATATGACGGTACCGCGTCATATGGACTTATTATATTGCCAGAAAATAAGTTTATGACGCTATTGAGCCGGTCTTTTGGCTGGTAAGTCCCATAAGTTAGATGTACATGTGGAAACATCTAGCAACCCCCTAGCGTCCCTGTGAGGGCCCCGCGGGGGTAGAGAGAGTCGGTTTCTTCCCAGCAGCCAGTCTACTAGGTGGGTGCGCGCGGCCCTTTAAACCAAGGGGCCTCCATTTTGCCCAGCCTGGCTGGTATTACCGCCCTAATATAACCCAAACGAAGTGCTATATCGTTGGGTTATCGATGGATTATTGTGTTAGTCTTGTTTAGGGTATAATAACCATGTTAGTGATGTGTTATGCTAGTCTGGTGTACGTGACCAAGGTGGGCTCCTCGAGGGGCCATGGTTTCGCTTGTTTGTGGATCACTTTCATACAATATCGAGTCAATTATATTGCTATTTATCAGTTCAAGTTGTGTATCTTACTTGTATTAGTGTTTCTTAGTGAAAAAACTTTCATTACTGGTCGAGCATTCTCTGGTGTAGGCTACGTGACCAAGGTGGTGGAGCCCACGAGGGGCCATGCTTTTTGCCTATACGTTTCGCTTGTTTGTGGATCGCTTTCATATAATATCAGTCAATTATATTGCTATTTATCAGTTCAAGTAGTGTATCTTACTTGTATTAGTGTTTCTTAGTGAAAAAACTTTCATTACTGGTCGAGCATATGTCGCCATGCTCCCTCAGCCCTGTGCATTTTTGCTCGATAATTTAGTGGTGGAAAGTGCTTGGGAGGTAAGTTTTTTATTGGCAAAAACACTCTACATATACGGCTTGGTGGCCACGAGGGAATCTCAGCAGTGTGAGTAAGTACAGTCAAAATTTTTATGTCGCCATGAGTAGGTGGAGGTGGTGGTGGTGGTGGTGGTGATGGTGATGGCCACGAGTAGGTGGACGTGGTGGTGGTGGTGGTGGTGATGATCGTGGTGGTGGTGATGGTCGTGGTGGTGGTTGTCGTGGAGGTGGTGGTGGTGGTGGTGGAGATGGTGGTGGTGTTGACACCAATAGGGTCGGGTCCCTTTTCTGACCGTGGGTCAGGTCAGAAAATGAACCCAACCTTATTGGTGTCAACACCACCACCATCTCCACCACCACCACCACCACCACCATTTTATTATTTTTATTATTTTTGTGTTTAGGCCTATTTTATTATTTGTATTATTATTATTTATTATTATACCTGTTATTCCTGTGTATGGGATCACCCATAAACAAGTATATATATTTGTTTTTAATTTATATTTTTGCTTTATTATAGGCTATTATTACAATTTATTTTTATTATTATTATTATTATTATTATTATTATTATTATTATTATACCCAACATTATTATTGTAATGTCCCCCACCCCAAACTCTATTATATATAATTATATATATATAATATATATATATATATAATAATATATATATTATATATATATATATATAATTATATATATTATATATAATTATTATATATATAGATATAATATATTTTTTATTATATCCCACCTCCCCCCCCCGCCCGCCTCCCCCCTATTCTTATATATATATATATATATATATATATATATGCTACATGTATATATTTATACATATATATATATATATATATATATATATATATATATATATATATATATATATATATAATATATATATACTGTATATATGCCTCCACATTTCTGTCAACACAATAATATAATATTATAATATAATAATATAATTATTCCATATGTTCCATATGGAACGTATGGAAAGCGAGAGAATGACTAAGAGGGTGTACGAGAGCGAGGTGGAGGGACAGAGGGGGAGAGGTAGACCGAATATGAGGTGGGAGGGTGGAGTGAGGAACGACATGCACGAAGGCGGTGCTGGTTGGGGGAGGGGGCGTCGACTGACTGGGGACAGAGGTGCATGGGGGCGGTTCGTTCGTGGCCACCCCTTCGGGGATCACGGCGTCAGGCAATAGATAGATAGATAGAGAATAATATAATTATATATATATATATATATATATATATATAATTATATATATTTATTTTTGTTTTTATTTTGTTTTTTATATATATATATATATTTTTATTTATTAGGGGTAGCCTATATATATATATATATATATATATATATATATTTTTTTTTGGGGGTAGCCTATATATTTTTTTCCCTATACCCCACCTCCCCCCTATTCTTATATATATATATATATATATGCCTCCACATTTCTGTCAACACAGTCAACACATATTATTTATTTATGTGGTGGTGGTGGTGTTATGGTGGTGGTTTTTTTCACACCGAATACCACTCCCTTGGCTTCACACCTCCCAATAGGATACCTGGACCTGAGTGACCCTTCCCCAGACAGTCACTTGATCTCTTGTATATACTATGTTTTTTATGTTTATTATTATGCCCCCTCCCCCATTATACCCCCCTCCCCCCCATATACAATATATATTATTAGGCTAGTATCTATGTATTATATTATTATCTATTTCTCCTTTTCTATATATATATATATATATAATTCGTGTTTATGTATTTATTTGTTAGTAGTCTTGGCAAATCCAACGTCAAGGCTATTAACCTAATTGCAATGACGACTTGTCTATTTTGACTGCTATGTCGTCATTCCAACCGCGGTTAAAAAGAAAACGTCTAGAGTCTACTCCTTATCTTGCTCTAGGAGACGTTGTACATTAACCAAAACTACCACCGAAGGTGAAAAAAGCATAGAAGAGAAGAAAAAGGGGTTTACCTTAGTTACCGCTTAAGGCCCATCCTGTGTTCCGTCATGTGCAGATCCCTGTCGAACGTGCGCATGAGCGACCCTCTCTTGTTATCATTTTTTCACGCGCTCCATTGAATGCAGTCGCTTTTGTTGTGCTCCTTTAATTCACCCTGTTTAGGTTCGTTTCGGCTTATCTGGCCTTCTTTTTGTTAGACAGATGTTACGTGATCTAGGGCACACGTAAATGGCTCCTCAGTGTTGTTTAATGGAGACGCGTGTGGAAATAGCTACCGAAGGTACGGGGGCGCCTGGCGTCCTCGTGTGTGTTTTTCATTCCTTTCTCTTTTCATATTCTTTTTTCCTGTTAGTCTGGGCATAGTTTAGCTTTTAGCTTATTTTTAGCCTAGCTTGTTTCTCATTCAGGAATTGCTATGCCCCTATGAGTTTTCATATTTTCATAGCCTAGGTGTACAGTTGGTTCACGATCTGAGATTTCGTGGTGGCGGTGCTGTTTGTAGGGTTTGTGTCGGCCGCATTATTAGCGTTATTCCCGAGTCCCCCCTTTCGAGCCTTCACTGTGTCTCAAGGGCCTGGGCGCTTGGTGGTTCGTGATATCCTGGGGTACCCCACGGGGCCCCTCCCTCACACCACAGGGTTTTTCGCCCCTGACACATTCTCTCCTCACGGCTAGGCCACCCTTTTTCTCGCCAGTTTCATTTACTGGTTTTTGTGTTCCCTTACTGTTTTCACCTCCATCCTTTCATACCCTTTTGCCCAATCCTGGGGTACCCTACGGGGGCCCCTGTTTGTGCCAAACCACCCTTCCTGCCACTTCTCCTCATGGGCTTTGCTCTATCTCTGTGGGTTGGGTGGTTCCTAGGGGATGTGCCTCCTCTCCCCTGGTGTGTCTTCCTTGCCTCTCCCTTGACCGGTTGAGTCAGGATATTATCAAGGAAGACACTGCTCAGCTTGATGGCCATCGTCGCTTGGAGTTCATAAGGAGATGACGCTTTTTTCTGGGCCTCTTTGGTATTTCCTAGACGCTCCTCTCGCTTTTTCGGCGCCGGACCATCTCGGCCGGTCCCGCAAATTTGCGGGGTGCTCGATTCGTCCTCTGGGACATTTCGGTTCCCCGCAAATTTGCGGAGATCGTTGGGGGGTCCCGCGAAATTGCAGGAGGGTGGTGTCGGTACGGTTATGCCTCCATTGGCCCGCAAATTTGCGGTAATAGTTGGCTTTCACTATTGACTTTTGTTATGTCATCTTGTTGCCTGATACTATATTGGTGTATGCACTTTACTGGTGTTATAGGCCCTGCATGTAGGATGTTGAGTGGTGGTTAACTCTTTCTCCATCTTTGCAGGTTCTGCTAGTGCTCTTCCGCCTCGGCCGCCCTCCTCACCTACCTCTGTGCTCCCAGTTTAGGGTGAGTACGGATACCTGTTTGCATGTGTGTTCCTGTTTCCCCATGCTCCTTCCCTGGTTCTTCTTGGACATTCTCTCCACTTACTCCTTCGACGTGCTGATTATGGTGTGTGTTCTTCTAGTGCAGGTAAGGCTGCCTTGCTGTCGCCTTGGTTGTCGCTCGCCGGTGTTGGAGAGCCACAAGTCCTGCTTGCGCCACTCGCTCTGTGTGTCCTCTACGGCCTACCTCCCTGCTCTGTGTTGCCCGAGTCTGGCCCTGGTGGTTGTGCTGCTCCATGGCCCTGGTTCCTCGGCGGCGGCTGTGGCCTCCTGCTTCCCTTCCGTCTGTGTGGACGATGGTCTCCCGCCACATTAGGCCTGTGGGCCACCGTTCCCCCCCCTTTGTTGCCGACCGGATCCGCGTCGCCCTGGGTATGCCTGACCCGACTGAAGGCCATTTACCTTGCCCCCTCCCTGCTCGCGCCCCCTCCCCTGGGTCCCCCAGCCGGCCGTCCCATCGTCGGGGGGTTCCCCGGCTCCGTCCACGCTCTCGCTCGCCTCGTCGTCCTCCTGATCGCCTTGTGGACGCCCATCGCCCTCGTCATGTATCTCGGCCTGCGGCCGGGGATAGCGGCTCTGCCCCTATGCGCCCTCCCCTGGCCTCTACGTATAGGGGCTCTACACCCTTCCGCCCGCTTCCCCACCCCAGACTACTTCCTCTTACGTTGTCCCCTCCGCGGGCGGTTGTTCATGCTGTAGGTGGCCCTGTGCTCCCGCTTCCTACACTGTCCAGGAGGGTCCGCCTGGATGTCGTTGCCTCTCAGAGTTCAGCTGCTTCAGTGCCTATTCTTCCTTCACGGTCCTCGTCCCACGGTGGTGGTCCCTCCCTCCTCCGCCTCGGTGTCGGGCCGCCCTGTTATCTCAGCCCCCGGGATCCTTGCTCTGTTTACCCCCCGGCTCCTGGCCTCCTTTCACCCGGCCAGCCTTCCCACTCCCGTCGTCCTGCTCCTCCTCATTCTTCTCTTCCTGACCTTCACTTACCGTCTCGCCAGGGGGGTACCCCTCCTCTTGCCTCGGTGGGGTTTCGCGAGGTTTCGGGGTCCCCTTTCTCAGGAGCTGATGTGTCGCTGGAAGAGGGGAATGGTGCTGTTTCCCCCTCGGACGTTCGTGATCGGGGACGAGTCCCTCAACGGCGACACAACCGTCGTCGCTCACCTTCCTTGGGCCGCGACGCTGCTGGTTCGTGTCGTGGGTCTCGCTCCCCTCACGCTCGCCCCTGCGGGCCAACCACCCTGGGGGGGGGGGGGAGCCTCTCTCGGATCAATTGTCGGCTATGCAGGGCTGGGTTTGTGTCACGCTTCGACGGGCTCTTGGAGTCGATGGAAGACTCCCTCTTCTCGCCCTTCTTGGGCGGTGCCTCACCCTCAGCACCTCACCCTACCTACCCCTGCTATGGTCCCCCTCCCTTCTGCAGGCCTAACGCTCTGGTCAGACTTCAGCCGCCCTGACATCCTTCCGGCTGTTCAGTCCCTGGCTGTGTTGACGGGTCTGTCCTCCTATGGGGACAGGTTTGTGAGACGCCGGTACGCCTGCTTTAGCCGTCATGCTCGGTCACCCTCTCCCATTGGAGGCCTGGTTTGCTGAGGCCTTCGACTTCACACACCGATCCGTCGGCGGCTCTCCTTCCGTCCCTCCCCCGGAGTCGTCCCTGATTTTGCCTCCTCTTGTGTCTGTCTGCGGGTTGGACGGCGCGTTCTGGTCCTGGATGAGCGCGCCCGTTCTTGAACTTTGTTCTATTGCTACCCCGTTCTTCTCTCACCCGGATCAGCCCTCTGTCGCCAAGGTTTTTCCCTTGCGACGGAGGGTGACGGACTTATTGTCTTGTCTTTAGGTTCCCTCCAGGCGTCTGTTCACCACCTGCGGCTTTTCAGAGGCGTCTGCGCCAGGCGATCTTCGCGAGGGTTTGGACCGCGTTCAGCGGGTCCACCTTCGGCTCGCGGTGTCTTTGGTTCCCGAGCTGAAGGCGGTTTTTGTGCGCGGCAACTCGGCACCGCACGACGGTACGGTCTTCGTTCTGCCGGCCGGCCCCCTTGGTTATTCGTCAGGGTTTGTTGTACTCTGCGCTATATACGTCGGGTTTTTTTTACGCAGGATGCTTGGGAATGCTCCGCTTCTCTGTCGGCGGCCCCTGCTTCCGCCACACGACGCCGTGCTGTGTCGTTACGGACCCTGCTTACGTCACGCACCGACGCGCTGTGCCGCGCGCGGGGTCTTCCGCAGTCCCGTCCTTCTGCCGGTCCTCTTCGGGGTGCTGCTGCAAGTGCTGCCGCCTTGCACGGGCGCAGGACTGGGACGTTGCTGGCCGGGTGCTGTCGGTTCCGCCTCGCACTTCTTTCCTTGCCCCTTTCATCCCCTCTGTGTCGGGGCTGGCCGGCCTTCCACTTCCGGCCGCCTTTCAAAGGGGTCAGCCCCGCGCCGGCCTTGGGTTGGGGTGGCCCGCCCTTTTCGACGAGGTTGGGGGGGGCGGGAGTAGAGGAGGTCAACGTGGCGCTCATGCCCGCACGGCCCGTACCGGGGGTACCTCCACGTCAACGCAATGTGTAGTTCTCTGGGTCGGCCTCCTTGTTCTCCTTCTCGCCTGGGCGTACCGGGTCGCTCCCCTCCTCTCGGGTGCTCCCTCGGGTTGTTTTCGCCCTTGCGCCCCTCGGTAGCCGCGAGGGACGTTGGGGGCGGCGGGTTGCGCGGAGGGGTCTCACCTGGAGGTGGACGTCCAGACCCCCACTCCGCTCTTGTCACCGACAACGGCCCATCTCTTCAGAGGTGGCCCACGTGTTCACTTCCATGCTCGAGCTGGGGAACGTCGAGGGAGTTGACCGCCGGTCACCCGGTTTTCCTCTCCCGTGTCTTTCTGGTTCCGTCGCCGACCTGCGACGCGATGCGACCGGTGGTGGATCTGTTGGCCCTCAACGGGCACATCGTGCACACACGGTTTCGGATGCTGCCGGTACCCCTGGTACGCCTGGCCCTGTGCCCTCTGTCGTGGGTAGTGTCGCTGGCCCTCCAGGATGTGTCTTGGCTCGTTCCTCTCCATCCTCGCTTCCAGCGATTCTTGGCCGTTCGGACTTCCGATCGTGTGTTCCTGTTCGACGGCCTTCCCTTCGGTCTCCACATCGCGCCGCAGATCTTCTCCGCACTGGTGGGGCAGGCTCTGGGTCCTCTCCTCAGGAGCGGGCTCCAGCTCCTGTTTTCCTTGGCCGTTTGGTTGGTAGTTTCCGACGCCCTAGGCCTGTGCATTGGCGCCGCCCTCACAGTCGTTCGCGACATCGCACGGTTAGGGTTCCCCTTCGATGTTCCCAAGTCACGCTTGACCCCGTCGCGTGTCGTGCCATGGGTCGGTCTCGCATGGTTGTTGTCCGGCGCTACGGTGACCCGGGGTCTGCCGGCCGCGGTGCACCTTCGGTGGACGGTCCTCGCCGTGGTTTGCACTCGGTCTCCCTCCCGGGGGTGGCTCTGGGACTCGTTCGTGGGTTCGCTGCATTGGGCCGCTCTGCCCCTTTCCCTTAGGGAGCCTCTGGCTACGCCGCCTCCCCTCCTCATGGGCACCGCGGTGTTTCCGTTGCCCCTATGGATCGGCTCCTGACGCTCCCGCGTACCGTTCGCCGACGCTTCGGTCCGCTGGGTTGCTCGGGGCTCGCTCTCTGCGGCTGTGCCCTGGACCGACCCCCCCGCCGACGGTCTGGGTAACCACAGATACGTCGAGCGAGGTTGGGTGAGGTTCCCGATCGTACCTGGGACGTCCACTTCCCGGCAGGATGGGTGGGTCTCCCTCCTCTTACCTGTCTATGCCCTCGGATTGTTGGTTCCTTTGTTCTTCCTGCGGGACCACGCGCTGGCCCTTCGGGGTGAGTCGGTGGCCTTCGGGTTGGACACTCAGACAAGCTGTCCCCTGTTTTCCTTATGCGGGGGTCCTCCATGTCGTTGACTCTATTAGGGGTCTCGGTGGAGGTGTTCTTCCTCGCGTACCGACACCCCTTCTCCTTGCATGCCTCCTCCCTGCCCGGGCCTGCCACCCTTTGGGCGGCCGCCCTGTCGAGAGGGCAGGGCGGTCTTGTAGAATGGGCGATGAAACGGGCTGTGTTCGCCGACCCTCGCGGCTTCCTGAGGTGTTCCGGAGGTCGCCTTGTTCGCATCGGGGGTGCCGCGCCAGTTGCCTCTGGACCTCTCCCTCCGGCCTCGCGCTCCGGGGGGGGGTCCGGACGCTTTCATGGTCGCCTGGTACAGGTGGCGGTCGATATCCATTCTTCCGCCACCAGTCGCGCTGCTGATGTGCCCGTTCTTCGCGAAGCTGCGGCTGTACCACGGCTGCGTCTGGCTCCTCGCGCCTCTGTGGCCGGCACGGACTTGGTCCGCCCGGTTGCCGCGGTGGTGCCCGGGTCCGGTCCCTCTAACCTGTCTCCGGCTTCCACTTGGGCTAGGTTGGGGTCCTGCGGACCTCTTTGGCCTTCGCATCGTGCTTGTTTCATGAGGCACGGTGGCTCCCGGTCCCCGGCCCGGGCCCCTGACGGACTTCCTGCAGCGTTTCCTGGCCGTCTTCCTCCTTGGGGGCCTTACGGGTCCCCGCTGGAGGTTTTTTACTAGGTGGCTACAGGCCACTCGCCTGCCAGTTGGCTCTCCTTCCCTCGTCCTACGCTCCTTGTTTCACCTCTTCCGTACACGTCCCTTTTCCAGTCGACCTATACGTACCCACGTGTCTGCCGTCCGGGGGGTTCTTTGGGTCCGTCGCTGGGCTGGTCGTTCCGCCACAGGTGCTGGATTCCTTCCTGACGGCTGCCCTTCCGGGATTGACCGCCTCCGCGCCAGGTCTCTCCGCTGTGGGATCTGGGGCGGGCTCTGGTCCTTCTGGCTTCCCCCACGTATACAAGGGCCGCTACGCCGGTTCCGTTGATCGGGCGTCCACTCTTCCTTGTCGCTCTGGCCACTGGGGATCGGGTGTCTGCACTAGCGGCATTGTCACGGTCCCCGGACTGCGTCCGATTCTCCCCGTCCTTTGCATGGCGTCTCGTTCGCCTCCTCCCCACCTTTTGTTACCACGCATGGGAGGGAGGCCCCCGTTTTCCAGCCTTTCGCCGTCCAGGCTTTACGGCGTGGGCATCCTCGCCATGTGTTGTGCCCGGTGTCAGCCTTGCACTCCTCTGTTGCGTCTGTGGCGCCGCCTTCGGGTACTGCTGTGTGGGTGTCTCCTCGGACAGGTGGGAGCTCTAGCAGGTGCAGCTGGGCCGCCACGTTTGTCGGACCGTTCGTGCCCGTCACCCTGTTTGTAGGGGTTCTGCGCGCGATGTCAGATCCTTTGCTGCCTCCTTCCGGTTCCTGCCACGTCGATCCTTCCCTGCCTTCGCCTCCGCGGTTTTGTGGTCTTCTATCAATTCCTTCATCCCCTCCTACCTCTCCGTGTCCAGTGTTCGACCCCCTCGGCCGGTGATTGCTCTCGGGGGTCGTGTTTCCTGGTGCTCTGGCGAAGATCCCTGGTCTTCCCCCCTTGTCCCTCGTTTCTTTTCCTTTGTTTTTTTGACAAAGGGGGGGGGGGGGGTGTAGGGGTTTGCAACACTGGATTGCAAGTTTGGGATTATGTATTGTTCCAGTACATAAGTGTTTTTGCCACATTGAAAATTGTGTTTTGTTCTTGTGTTTCAGCGTTTTTGTTGGTTTTTGAAGAAAAGGGATTTTGGGTACAGTACCTTTTTGGTTTCAGACAAGTCTATGTTTTTTGCATTACTATGAATGACGGGCATGTGTTAAACTGTTCTTTTTAGCTACTCCTCAGTTTTTCACTCTTTTATTAAACTCTCTTGTTTACATTGTGTCTTTGTCATTCGTAATTTTGTTTTATGCATTGGTTTTTTTTTGGTAGGTTGGGCTTGGATGTCCTCCTCCTATTTGTTATGCAGCCTTGACGTTGGATTTGCCAAGACTACTAACAAATTGGGAGGTTTGACGTACCTCCCAACCTACCAAATAGGAAAACCTACTATTTGGTAGTAGTCCTTGGAAAATCCAACGTACATAATACCCTCCCTCACGCCGGACCCCCTGCCCATCCGCGTTCTTCTGCTGACGTGAGATGTGATAACAAGAGAGGGTCGCTCATGCGCACGTTCGACAGGGATCTGCACATGACGGAACACAGGATGGGCCTTAAGCGGTAACTAAGGTAAACCCCTTTTTCTTCTCTTCTATGCTTTTTTCACCTTCGGTGGTAGTTTTGGTTAATGTACAACGTCTCCTAGAGCAAGATAAGGAGTAGACTCTAGACGGTTTCTTTTTAACCGCGGTTGGAATGACGACATAGCAGTCAAAATAGACAAGTCGTCATTGCAATTAGGTTAATAGCCTTGACGTTGGATTTTCCAAGACTACTACCAAATAGTAGGTTTTTTCCTATTTGGTAGGTTGGGAGGTACGTCAAACCTCCCAATGTATGTTATGCCCCCTCCCCCTCCCCCCACATATATATATATATATATATATATTTTAATATATATATTTTATAATAGATATATATATATATATATATATATATATATATATATATAATAATAATTCGTGTTTATGTATTTATGTATGTTATGCACCCTCCCCCTCCCCCTCCCTCCCCCATTATAACCCCCCTCCCCCTCCCATTATCTACCCCCTCCCTCGCTCCCCCCCCCCATATACAATATACATTATTATTAGGCTAGTAATCTATTTATTATATATTATTATTCTACTCCCCCTCCCCATTATACCCCCTCCCCCTCCCTCCCCCATTATAACCCCCCCTCCCCTCCCCCCCCCATTATACCCTCCCTCCCCCATTATACCCCCCCCTCCCCCTTCCTTCCCCATTATACCCCCTCCCCCATTATACCCCCCCTCCCCCTCCCTCCCCCATTATACCCCCTCCCCCTCCCTCCCCCATTATACCCCCTCCCCCATTATGGCCCCCTCCCCCTCCCTCCCCCATTATACCCCCCTCCCCCTCCCTAACCCCATTATACCCCCCTCCCCCCTCCCTCCCCCATTATAGACCCCCCTCCCCCTCCCTCCCCCATTATACTCTTATACAATTATATATTATTATTATTAGGCTAGTATGTATTTATTATATATATATTATATATTTATTTATTCTACTCCCTGTGTTTATGTATTTATGTATGTTATTCCCCCTCCCCCTCCCTCCCCCATTATACCCCCTCCCCTCCCCTCCTCCCTCCCCCCATTATACCCCCTCCCCCTCCCTTCCCCATTATACTCCCCCTCCCCCCATTATACCCCCTCCCCCTCTTCCCCCTGCCCCCATATACAATATATATTATTATTAGGCTAGTATCTATTTATTATATATTATTATTCTTTTTCCCCCCTCCCCCTCCCCTCCCTCCCCCTTATACCCCCCCTCCCCCTCCCTCCCCCATTATACATACCCCCCCCTCCCCCTCCCTCCCCCATTATACCCCCTCCCCCCTCCCTCCCCTATTTACCCCCTCCCTCTCTTCCCCCTGCCCCCCATATACAATATATATTATTATTAGTGATATCTATTTATTATATATTGTTATTCTCACTCCCCTCCCTCCTCCCCCTCCCCCCTCCCCCCCATATATAAATATATATATTAGATAATTATTCGTATTTATGTATTTATGTATCTTATGCCCCCTCCCCCTCCCCCCATACCCCCTCCCCCTCTTCCCCCTGCACCCCATATAAATATTACTTGGCTAGTATCTATTTATTATATATTATTATACTCCTCCCCCCCCTCCCCCCTCCCCCTCTTCCCCCTGCCCCCCATATAATATTACTAGGCTAGTATCTATTTATTATATATTATATTATACTCCTCCCCCTCTTCCCCCTGCCCCCCATTTAAATATTACTAGGCTAGTATCTATTTATTATATATTATTATTATACTCCTCCCCCTCCCCCTACCCCCCCCTCCCCCCCTCCCTTCCTCCATCATCATCATCATCATCATTAAAAAAAAAATAAAAAAAAAAAAAAAAATCAATTTCTACTACAATTTGCACTACAGTGGATATAGGCCTCCTGGGGAAACCACTCTAAAAAAATAACGAGTCAAGTGCAGTACCTCTTTGGGTGGCTTGGAAATTTGCACATATTTCTCTGGTTTGACACCTTATATATATATATATATATATGCTATATATAAATACACACAATCACACATTGTTTTTACCATTATTTTTTTTGACACCTTGTATATATATATATATATATATATATATATAGATATATATATAATATATATATATATAATTTATATATTACTTTATTTTATTTACGTGTACAATAGAATTATTTCTGAATTTATTACCAGAAGATAACCTGGCTTTCTTATTTTGTTTTTTCAGTGTCAACCCAGGAGCCATTTCCCTTCTCGTTGGAAAGGGTTGTGGCCCTACCAGGTAAGTAAAATTGAAAACTTTCATGACTGACATGTCTTCTATGAACATTATACAATTATTGGCAAGGAAAATTATATAAAAGTGGTGTATATTGTGGCAAAGATATACAACTGTATAAACATTCTCATATATTTTCATAACAATAACAATGCATGGAAACAATTGCGCATAGCTCACGAACCTATTACGCTATATTATTTTGGTTTTCACCATTGGAAAGAGCACAATTTTCCGATTCCGGTGATATATACAGTTATATACGTATCCGAGCAAATAACGCAACCACGAGGTGGGGAACAGCTCGGAAACGGCTAGCCTCCCGGAACAGAGACGGGTGAAGCGTAAATATTCGATTTTGGCTCTTCTTTTCAAATATTCATAGCGCAAAAAGTATTTGTCCTAGGAACTTCTAGTTTGTTTTATAGTCATCAGCATTATTTGCCGTATTCATACAGCCTAAATTTAAAACCATACACTTCGTAGCAACGAAATAAATCGAAAATGTTATAAACCATATAAATAAAAATCATAGTTTTTTTTTTCGGTCACTGCTTGAGAACTATTGAAGATAAACAATTTCTGTTTTCAGATTTGGAAAGAGGAGAAAAAATACTACTACTTGAGCAAAACAAAATATATGGTCATCACTCACAATTTCGAGATAAGACGGTGTGAAGACAATTGCATGGGAAATAATTGTATTCCGGACTCATTTACACTTTCATATTTCGATGAAATATGCCCAAGAGCAGCCCTCTGCGGGTGTTAATTCTTATCTAAATCCGTCCCCACAACCCCCGCACATCATACTGCCCAAGAACAGCCCTCTGCGGGTATTAATTCCTATCTAAATCCGTCCCCACAACCCCCGCACATCATACTGCCCAAGAGCAGCCCTCTGCGGTGTTAATTCCTATCTAAATCCGTCCCCACAACCCCCGCACATCATACTGCCCAAGAGCAACCCTCTGCAGGTATTAATTCCTATCTAAATCCGTCCCCACAACCCCCGCACATTATACTGCCCAAGAGCAACCCTCTGCGGGTATTCATCTCTAACTATATCAGTCCCCACAACCCCCGCCCAAGAGCGACCCTCCGCGGGTCACAAATATGTATGGGGAGACAGTCGAGAGAGAGAGAGAGAGAGAGAGTGTGTGAGAGTGAGAGTGAGATAGAGAGAGACAGGGGGGGGGGGGGGGGGGGGGGGGGTAAGGATGGAAGGGGGCGGGGGCACATCAAACTGGCCTTCATCACTTCTTCCTTCTTCTCGATCTGGTTTAGGGGTATGGAGATAGGGGGCACCAAGGGAGAGGGGTGGAGAGAGACAGAGGGCGAGGGAGGGAGGGGGGCTGACAGGTGAGGGAGGGACCATAGAGGACCCAACCTGAAGGGGTACCCTAATTTTAAAAACTGGGTCAAACCGGATAAAAAAGGCTTGATTTTACTCAACAACCTTTGTTTGCCGCACATATGGTGGAGGCGGGGGGAAGAGAGAGAGTGGCTCCAATCCCCTCCTGCCTCCACCTCCCCCTACTTTTCACAAGCGGCCATTTTCTTTCTCTCTCTTTGCTAGCGTCCCGAGTGTGGGCAGCAAACAAAGGTTATTATGACAAGTCAAGCCTTTTATATTCGGTTATATCCAGTTTTCAAAATTTGGGTACCCCTAACCCATGGGTCCTCTATACACCCTCCCTCACCTGTCAGTCCCCCTCCCTCCCTCCCCCTCTGTCTTCCTCCACCCCTCTCCCTCGGTCCCCCATACCTCCATACCACTAAACCAGATCGGGAAGAGTGAAGAAGTGATGAAGGCCAGTTTGATGTGCCCCCGCTCCCTCTATGCCCCCCACCACCTCTCTCACTCACACACACTTTCTCTCTCTCGACCGTCGCCTGTGGATGACAGATAGGATAGAGACCCCCACATTGCACATAAATCTACGGGTGCAGCTCAACCTTTTTTGTTTTACCCACAAATATCACCTCCAGCAATATGTGACGTCAGACAAAACTTTCAACTTTCAGCCAATCAGAAGCGAGCAACTTTTTCCAGGGCTCTAGAATTCATACGCTATGGCCTATGGGGTGGGCCGGGTTGGGGTGGGGGGGGTGTTCATCCTACTCTTAACATACGTCATAACCTATGGTCATAACTGGCTCAGCTCTATGTGGGGCCGGACTGGTTGTGCGCAAGCTCCCGCCGGTACTCCCCCCCCCCCCCCCACCCTACCCCCTCTCTCTCTCTCTCTCTCTCTCACACACACACACACAGTCGACCGTCGCCCTATATTATTTGAGACCCGCAGAGGGTCGCTCTTGGGCAGGGGTTGTGGGGACGGATTTGGATAGGAATTAATACCCGCAGAGGGTTGCTCTTGGGCAGTATGATGTGCGGGGGTTGTGGGGACGGATTTGGATAGGAAATACCCGCAGAGGGCTGTTCTTGAGCAGTATGATGTGCGGGGGTTGTGGGGACGGATTTAGATAGGAATTATATCCGCAGAGGGCTGCTCTTGGGCAGTATGATGTGCGGGGGTTGTGGGGACGGATTATGATATAATTTAATACCCGCAAAGGGTTGCTCTTGGGCAGTATGATGTGCGGGGGTTGTGGGGACGGATTATGATATGATTTAATACCCGCAGAGGGTTGCTCTTGGGCAGTATGATGTGCGGGGGTTTTGGGGACGGATTATATGATTAAACACCCGCAGAGGGTTGCTCTTGGGCAGTATGATGTGCGGGGGTTGTGGGGACGGATTTAGAAGGAATGAAAACTTGCAGAGGGCTGTTCTTGGGCAGTATGATGTGCGGGGGTTGTGGGGACTTATTTAGATAGGAATTAATACTCGCAGAGGGCTGCTCTTGGGCAGTATGATGTGCGGGGGTTGTGGGGACGGATTATGATATGATTTAATACCCGCAGAGGGTTGCTCTTGGGCAGTATGATGTGCCGGGGTTGTGGGGACGGATTATATGATTTAATACCCGCATAGTGTTGCTCTTGGGCAGTATGATGTGCGGGGGTTGTGGGGACGGATTATGATATGATTTAATACCCGCAGAGGGTTGCTCTTGGGCAGTATGATGTGCGGGGATTGTGGGGACGGATTATGATATGATTTAATACCCGCAGAGGGTTGCTCTTGGGCAGTATGATGTGCGGGGGTTGTGGGGACGGATTATGATATGATTTAATACCCGCAGAGGGTTGCTCTTGGGCAGTATGATGTGTGGGGGTTGTGGGGACGGATTATGATACGATTTAATACCCGCAGAGGGTTGCTCTTGGGCACTATGATAGGCGGGGGTTGTGGGGACGGATTATGATACGATTTAATACCCACAGAGGGTTGCTCTTGGGCAGTATGATGTGCGGGAGTTGTGGGGACGGATTATGGTATGATTTAATACCCGCAGAGGGCTGCTCTTGGGCAGTATGAAGTGCGGGGGTTGGGGACGGATTATGATATGATTAAATACCCATAGAGGATTGCTCTTGGGCAGTATGATGTGCGGGGGTTGTGGGGACGGATTTAGATAGGAATTAAAACTCGCAGAGGGCTGTTCTTGGGCAGTATGATGTGCGGGGGTTGTGGGGACGGATTTAGATAGGAATTAATACTCGCAGAGGGCTGCTCTTGGGCAGTATGAAATGCGGGGGTTGTGGGGACGGATTATGATATGATTTAATACCCGCAGAGGGTTGCTCTTGGGCAGTTTGATGTGCGGGGATTGTGGGGACGGATTATGATATGATTTATTACCCGCAGAGGGTTGCTCTTGGGCAGTATGATGTGCGGGGGTTGTGGGGACGGATTATGATATGATTTAATACCCGCAGAGGGTTGTTCTTGGGCAGTATGATGTGCGGGGGTTGTGGGGACGGATTATGATATGATTTAATACCCGCAGAGGGTTGCTCTTGGGTAGTATGATGTGCGGGGGTTGTGGGGACGGATTATGATACGATTTAATACCCGCAGAGGGTTGCTCTTTGGCAGTATGATGTGCGGGGGTTGTGGGGACGGATTATGATATGATGTAATACCCGCAGAGGGTTGCTCTTGGGCAGTATGATGTGCGGGGGTTGTGGGGACGGATTATGATATGATTTAATACCCGCAGAGGGTTGCTCTTGGGCAGTATGATGTGCGGGGGTTGTGGGGACGGATTTAGATAGGAATTAAAACTCTCAGAGGGCTGCTCTTGGGCAGTATGGTGTGCGGGGGTTGCGGGGACGGATTTAGATAGGAATTAATACTCGCAGAGGGTTGCTCTTGGGCAGTATGATGTGCGGGGGTTGTGGGGATGGATTATGATACGATTTAATACCCGCAGAGGGTTGCTCTTGGGCAGTATGATGTGCGGGGGTTGTGGGGACGGATTATGATATGATTTAATACCCGCAGAGGATTGCTCTTGGGCAGTATGATGTGTGGGGGTTGTGGGGACGGATTATGATATGATTTAATACCCGCAGAGGGTTGCTCTTGGGCAGTATGATGTGCGGGGGTTTTGGGGACGGATTTAGATAGGAATTAAAACTCTCAGAGGGCTGCTCTTGGGCAGTATGATGTGCGGGGGTTGTGGGGACGTATTTAGATAGGAATTAATATTCGCAGAGGGCTGCTCTTGGGCAGTATGATGTGCGGGGGTTGTGGGGACGGATTATGATAAAATTTAATACCCGCAGAGGGCTGCTCTTGGGCAGTATGATGTACGGGAATGGATTTAGATAGGAATTAATACCCGCAGAGGGCTGTTCTTGGGCAGTATGATGTGCGGGGGTTGTGGGGACGGATTATGATATGATTTAATACCCGCAGAGGGTTGCTCTTGGGCAGTATGATGTGTGGGGGTTGTGGGGACGGATTATGATACAATTTAATACCCGCAGAGGGTTGCTCTTGGGCACTATGATGTGAGGGGGTTGTGGGGACGCATTATGATACGATTTAATACCCACAGAGGGTTGGTCTTGGGCAGTATGATGTGCGGGGGTTGTGGGGACGGATTATGGTATGATATAATACCCGCAGAGGGTTGCTCTTGGGCAGTATGATGTGCGGGGGTTTTGGGGACGGATTATGTTATGATTAAATACCCATAGAGGGTTGCTCTTGGGCAGTATGATGTGCGGGTGTTGTGGGGACGGATTTAGATAGGAATTAAAACACGCAGAGGGCTGTTCTTGGGCAGTATGATGTGCGGGGGTTGTGGGGACGGATTTAGATAGGAATTAATACTCGCAGAGGGCTGCTCTTGGGCAGTATGATGTGCGGGGGTTGTGGGGACAGATTATGATATGATTTAATACCCGCAGAGGGTTGTTCTTGGGCAGTTTGATGTGCGGGGATTGTGGGGACGGATTATGATATGATTTATTAGCCGCAGAGGGTTGCTCTTGGTCAGTATGATGTGCGGGGGTTGTGGGGACGGATTATGATATGATTTAATACCCGCAGAGGGTTGCTCTTGGGCAGTATGATGTGCGGGGGTTGTGGGGACGGATTATGATATGATTTAATACCCGCAGAGGGTTGCTCTTGGGTAGTATGATGTGCGGGGTTGTGGGGACGGATTATGATACGATTTAATACCTGCAGAGGGTTGCTCTTCGGCAGTATGATGTGCGGGGGATGTGGGGACGGATTATGATATGATGTAATACCCGCAGAGGGTTGCTCTTGGGCAGTATCCTGTGCGGGGGTTGTGCGGATGGATTTAGATAGGAATTAAAACTCGCAGAGGGCTGTTCTTGGGCAGTATGATGTGCGGGGGTTGCGGGGACGGATTTAGATAGCAATTAATACTCGCAGAGGGCTGCTCTTGGGCAGTATGATGTGCGGGGGTTGTGGGGACGGATTATGATACAATTTAATACCCGGAGAGGGTTGCTCTTGGGCAGTATGATGTGCGGGGGTTGTGGGGACGGATTATGATATGATTTAATACCCGCAGAGGGTTGCTCTTGGGCAGTATGATATGCGGGGTTTTTGGGGACGGATTATGATATGATTAAACACCCGCAGAGGGTTGCTCTTGGGCAGTATGATGTGCGGGGGTTTTGGGGACGGATTATGATATGATTAAACACCTCAGAGGGTTGCTCTTGGTCAGTATGATGTGCGGGGGTTGTGGGGACGGATTTAGATAGGAATTAAAACTCGCAGAGGGCTGTTCTTGGGCAGTATGATGTGCGGGGATTGTGGGGACGGATTTAGATAGGAATTAATACTTGCAGAGGGCTGCTCTTGGGCAGTATGATGTGCGGGGGTTCTGGGGACGGATTTAGATAGGAATTAATACCCGCAGAGGGCTGTTCTTGGGCAGTATGACGTGCGGGGGTTGTGGGGACGGATTTAGATAGGAATTAACACCCGCAGAGGGCTGCTCTTGGGCAGTATGATGTGCGGGGGTTGTGGGGACGGATTATGATACGATTTAATACCCGCAGAGGGTTGCTCTTGGGCAGTATGATGTGCGGGGATTGTGGGGACAGATTATGATATGATTTAATACCCGCAGAGGGTTGCTCTTGGGCAGTATGATGTTCGGGGGTTGTGGGAACGGATTTAGATAGGAATTAAAACTCTCAGAGGGCTGCTCTTGGGCAGTATGATGTGCGGGGGTTGTGGGGACGGATTTAGATAGGAATTAATACTCGCAGAGGGCTGCTCTTGGGCAGTATGATGTGCGGGGGTTGTGGGGACAGATTATGATACAATTTAATACCCGGAGAGGGTTGCTCCTGGGCAGTATGATGTGCGGGGGTTGTGGGGACGGATTATGATATGATTTAATACCCGCAGAGAGTTGCTCTTGGCCAGCATAATGTGCGGGGGTTGTGGGGACAGATTATGATATGATTTAATACCCGCAGAGGGTTGCTCTTGGGCAGTATGATGTGCGGGGGTTAATTCCCATCTATATCCGTCCCAACAACCCCCACACATCATACTGCCCAAGAGCAACCCTCTGCGGGTATCAATTCCTATCTAAATCCGTCCCCACAACCCCCGCACATCATACTGCCCAAGAACAGCCCTCTGCGGGTATTAATTCCTATATAAATCCGTCCCCACAACCCCCGCACATCATACTGCCCAAGAGCAGCCCTCTGCGGGTGTTAATTCCTATCTAAATCCGTCCCCACAACCCCCCGCACATCATACTGCCCAAGAACAGCCCTCTGCGGGTATTAATTCCTATCTAAATCCGTCCCCACAACCCCCGCACATCATACTGCCCAAGAGCAGCCCTCTGCGGGTGTTAATTCCTATCTAAATCCGTCCCCACAACCCCCGCACATCATACTGCCCAAGAGCAACCCTCTGCAGGTATTAATTCCTATCTAAATCCGTCCCCACAACCCCCGCTCATTATACTGCCCAAGAGCAACCCTCTGCGGGTATTCATCTCTAACTATATCCGTCCCCACAACCCCCGCCCAAGAGCGACCCTCCGCGGGTCACAAATATGTATGGGGAGACAGTCGAGAGAGAGAGAGAGAGAGAGTGTGTTAGAGTGAGAGTGAGATAGAGAGAGACAGGGGAGGGGGGGTAAGGATGGAAGGGGGCATGGAGGGGGCGGGGGCACATCAAACTGGCCTTCATCACTTCTTCCTTCTTCTCGATCTGGTTTAGGGGTATGGAGATAGGGGGCACCAAGGGAGAGGGGTGGAGAGAGACAGAGGGCGAGGGAGGGAGGGGGGCTGACAGGTGAGGGAGGGACCATAGAGGACCCCACCTGAAGGGGTACCCTAATTTTAAAAACTGGGTCAAACCGGATAAAAAAGGCTTGATTTTACTCAACAACCTTTGTTTGCCGCACATATGGTGGAGGCGGGGGAAGAGAGAGAGTGGCTCCAATCCCCTCCTGCCTCCACCTCCCCCTACTTTTCACAAGCGGCCATTTTCTTTCTCTCTCTTTGCTAGCGTCCCGAGTGTGGGCAGCAAACAAAGGTTATTATGACAAGTCAAGCCTTTTATATTCGGTTATATCCAGTTTTCAAAATTTGGGTACCCCTCACCCTTGGGTCCTCTATACTCCCTCCCTCACCTGTCGGCCCCCCTCCCTCCCTCCCCCTCTGTCTACCTCCACCCCTCTCCCTCGGTCCCCCATACCTCCATACCCCTAAACCAGATCGGGAAGAGTGAAGAAGTGATGAAGGCCAGTTTGATGTGCCCCCGCTCGCTCTATGCCCCCCACCACCTCTCTCACTCACACACACTTTCTCTCTCTCGACCGTCGCCTGTGGATGACAGATAGGATAGAGACCGCCCACATTGCACATAAATCTACGGGTGCAGCTCAACCTTTTTTGTTTTACCCACAAATATCGCCTCGAGCAATATGTGACGTCAGACAAAACTTTCAACTTTCAGCCAATCAGAAGCGAGCAACTTTTTCCAGGGCTCTAGAATTCATACGCTATGGCCTATGGGGTGGGCCGGGTGGGGGTGGGGGGGTGTTCATCCTACTCTTAACATACGTCATGACCTATGGTCATACTGGCTCAGCTCTGTGGGGCCGGACTGGTTGTGCGCAAGCTCCCGCCGGGACCCCCCCCTCTCTCTCTCTCTCTCTCTCACACACACAGTCGACCGTCGCCCTATATTATTTGAGACCCGCAGAGGGTCGCTCTTGGGCAGGGGTTGTGGGGACGGATTTGGATAGGAATTAATACCCGCAGAGGGTTGCTCTTGGGCAGTATGATGTGCGGGGGTTGTGGGGACGGATTTGGATAGGAATTAATACCCGCAGAGGGCTGTTCTTGAGCAGTATGATGTGCGGGGGTTGTGGGGACGGATTTAGATAGGAATTAATACCCACAGAGGGCTGCTCTTGGGCAGTATGATGTGCGGGGGTTGTGGGGACGGATTTAGATAGGAATTAATACTCGCAGAGGGCTGTTCTTGGGCAGTATGATGTGCGGGGGTTGTGGGGACGGATTATGATATGATTTAATACCCGCAGAGGGTTGCTCTTGGGCAGTATGATGTGCGGGGGTTTTGGGGACGGATTATATGATTAAACACCCGCAGAGGGTTGCTCTTGGGCAGTATGATGTGCGGGGGTTGTGGGGACGGATTATGATAGGAATGAAAACTTGCAGAGGGCTGTTCTTGGGCAGTGTGATGTGCGGGGGTTGTGGGGACTTATTTAGATAGGAATTAATACTCGCAGAGGGCTGCTCTTGGGCAGTATGATGTGCGGGGGTGGTGGGGACGATTATGAGGGACGGATTATGATATGATTTAATACCCGCAGAGGGTTGCTCTTGGGCAGTATGATGTGCGGGGGTTGTGGGGACGGATTATGATATGATTTAATACCCGCAGAGGGTTGCTCTTGGGCAGTATGATGTGCGGGGATGGTGGGGACGGATTATGATATGATTTAATACCCGCAGAGGGTTGCTCTTGGGCAGTATGATGTGCGGGGGATATGGGGACGGATTATGATATGATTTAATACTCGCAGATGGTTGCTCTTGGGCAGTATGATGTGCGGGGGTTGTGGGGACGGATTATGATATGATTTAATACCCGCAGAGGGTTGCTCTTGGGCAGTATGATGTGTGAGGGTTGTGGGGACGGATTATGATACGATTTAATACCCGCAGAGGGTTGCTCTTGGGCACTATGATGTGAGGGGGTTGTGGGGACGCATTATGATACGATTTAATACCGCAGAGGGTTGCTCTTGGGCAGTATGATGTGCGGGAGTTGTGGGGACGGATTATGGTATGATTTAATACCCGCAGAGGGCTGCTCTTGGGCAGTATGATGTGCGGGGGTTTTGGGGACGGATTATGATATGATTTAATACCCGCAGAGGGCTGCTCTTGGGCAGTATGATGTGCGGGGGTTTATGGGACGGATTATGATATGATTTAATGCCCGCAGAGGGTTGCTCATGGGCAGTATGATGTGCGGGGGTTGTGGGGACGGATTATGATATGATTTAATACCCGCAGAGGGTTGCTCTTGGGCAGTATGATGTGCGGGGGTTGTGGGGACGGATTATGATATTATTTAATATCCGCAGAGGGTTGCTCTTGGGCAGTATGATGTGCGGGGGTTGTGGGGTCGGATTATGATATGATTTAATACCCGCAGAGGGTTGCTCTTGGGCAGTATGATGTGCGGGGGTTGTGGGGACGGATTTAGATAGGAATTAAAACTCTCAGAGGGCTGCTCTTGGGCAGTATGGTGTGCGGGGGTTGCGGGGACGGATTTAGATAGGAATTAATACTCGCAGAGGGTTACTCTTGGGCAGTATGATGTGCGGAGGTTGTGGGGACGGATTATGATACGATTTAATACCCGCAGAGGGTTGCTCTTGGGCAGAATGAGTTGCGGGGGTTGTGGGGACTGATTATGATATGATTTAATACCCGCAGAGGGTTGCTCTTGGGCAGTATGATGTGCGGGGGTTGTGGGGACGGATTATGATATGATTTAATACCCGCAGAGGGTTGCTCTTGGGCAGTATGATGTGCGGGGGTTGTGGGGACGGATTTAGATAGGAATTAAAACTCGCAGAGGGCTGTTCTTGGGCAGTATGATGTGCGGGGGTTGTGGGGACGGATTTAGATAGGAATTAATACTCGCAGAGGGCTGCTCTTGGGCAGTATGATGTGCGGGGGTTGTGGGGACGGATTATGATATGATTTAATACCCGCAGAGGGTTCCTCTTGGGCAGTTTGATGTGCGGGGATTGTGGGGACGGATTATGATATGATTTATTTGTTAGTAGTCTTGGCAAATCCAACGTCAAGGCTATTAACCTAATTGCAATGACGACTTGTCTATTTTGACTGCTATGTCGTCATTCCAACCGCGGTTAAAAAGAAAACGTCTAGAGTCTACTCCTTATCTTGCTCTAGGAGACGTTGTACATTAACCAAAACTACCACCGAAGGTGAAAAAAGTATAGAAGAGAAGAAAAAGGGGTTTACCTTAGTTACCGCTCAAGGCCCACCCCGTGTTCCGTCATGCGCCGATCCCTGTCGAACGTGCGCATGAGCGACCCTCTCTTGTTATCATTTTTTCACGCGTCGCCATTGTTGGGGCCGCTTTTGTCGTGCTCCTTCAATTCACCCTTGTTTTAGGTTCGTTTCGGCTTTTCTGGCCTTTTTTTTGTTAGACAGATGTTACGTGATCTAGGACACACGTAAATGGGCTCCTCAGTGTGTTTAATGGAGACGCGTGTGGAAATAGCTACCGAAGGTACGGGGGCGCCTGGCGTTCCTCGTATGTGTTTTTCATTTCTTTTCTCTTTTCATATTCTTTTTTCCTGTTAGTCTGGGCATAGTTTTAGCTTATTTTAGCCTAGCTTGTTTCTCATTCAGGATTTGCTATGCCCTATGAGTTTTCATATTTTCATAGCCTAGGTGTACAGTTGGTTCACAATCTGAGATTTCGTGGTGGCGGTGCTGGTTGTAGGGTTTGTGTCGGCCGCATTATTAGCGTTATTCCCGAGTCCCCCCTTACGAGCCTTCACTGTGTCTCCAGGGCCTGGGCGCTTGGTGGTTCGTGATATCCAGGGGTACCCTACGGGGGCCTCTCCCTCACACCACAGGGTTTTTCGCCCCTGACACATTCTCTCCTCACGGCTAGGCCTCCCTTTTTCTCGCCAGTTTTTCATTTACTGGTTTTTGTGTTCCCTTACTGTTTTCACCTCCATCCTTTCATTCCCTTTTGCCCAATCCTGGGGTACCCTACGGGGGCCCCTGTTTTTGCCCGACCCCCCCTCCTGCCACTTTTCCCCATGGGGTTTTGCCTTTCCCTGTGGGGGGGGTGGGTCCTGGGGGATGTGCCTCCTCTCCCCTGGTGTGTCTTCCTTGCCTCTCCCTTGACCGGTTGAGTCAGGATATTCAAGGAAGACGCCTGCTCAGCTTGATGGCCATCGTCCGCTTGGAGTCATAAGGAGTTGACGCTTTTTTCGGCGCCTGTGTTGCTATTACCTAGACCCTCCTCTCGCTTTTTCGGCGCCGGACCATCTCGGCCGGTCCCGCAAAATTGCGGGGGGCTCGGTTCGGGCCACGGGCGATTCGGCTCCCCCCCAAATTGCGGGGAGCGCCGGGGGGGCTCGCGGTGAGGCGGGAGGGTTGTGTCGGTACGGTTTATGCCTCCATTGGCACGCAAAATTGTGGTTATAGTTGGGTTTCGCGGTGACCCTTCTTTGAGTCATCTTGTGGGCTGGTACTATATTGGTGTATGCACTTGCCTGGTGTTTATGGACCTGCAATGTGAGGTGTCGAGTGGTGGGTAACACTTTCCCCACCTTTGCAGGTTTCTGCTTGTGCCCTTCCGCCGCACCCGCCCTCCTCACCTCCATCGGTGCTCCCGGTTTAGAGTGAGTACGACTTCCAGTTTGGCGTGTGTGTTCCTGTTTACCCATGCTCATTCCCTGGTTTTTATTGGACATTATCTTCACTTACTCCGTCCTACGTGCTGCTTATGGTGTGTGTTCTTCCCTTGCAGGTGGGATGCCTTGCTTTCGCCAGGGCTGTGGCTCCCCGTGTTTGGACTGCCACAGGTCCTGCTTGCGACATTCGCAATGTGTGTCCTCTACGGCCTACCTCCCGGCTTTTGTGTGGGCCGTGTATGGACCTGGTGGATGTGGTGGACCATCACCCTGGTTCCTCTGACGCGGCGGTGGCCTCTGCATCCCTTCAGTCTGTGTGGGCGGTGGTCTCCCACCACATCAGGACTGTGGGCCACCGTTCCCCGGCCTTTGTTGACGACCGGATCCGCGTCGCCCTGGGCATCCCTGACCCTTCTGGGGGCCGTTTACCTGGCCCTCTCCCTGCTCGGGCCCTCCTCACTGGGTCCCGTGGTCGGTCGTCGCATCGTCGGCTGGATCCCCAGCTCCGTCCACGCTCTCTCGCTCTCCTCGCCGCTCGTCCTCTACTGCCCCTCCTCGTCCGCCTGCTCACCTTGACTCCGCCGTTCGCCCTCGTCATGGTTCTCGCCCTGAGGCCGGGTTTAGCGTCTCTGCCCCTGTACGCCCTCCCCTGGCCTCTCCGGATAGGGGCTCTACTACCTTCCGCCCGCTTCCCCTGCACAAAAGACGTCCTCTTCATTTGTCCCCTACGCCCGGGGATGTTCATGCTGTAGCTGGCCCTCTGCTCCCTCCTTCTACTCTGTCCAGGAGGGTCCGCCAGGATGTAGTTGCTTCTCCTCCTACTTCTCCTGCTTCAGTGCCTCTTCTTCCTTCTCGGTCTCGTCCCAAGGTGGAGGTTTCCTCCCTCCTCCGCCTCGGTGTCGGGCCGCCCTGTTCTCTCAGCCCCGGGGATCCTTGCTCTGTTTCCCCCCGCGGCTCCTTCTGACCTCCTTTCACCCGGCCAGCCTTCCCCCTCCCCTCATCCTGCTCCTCTTCCTTCTTCTATTCCTGATCTTCGCTTGCCGGCTCCCCGTGAGGGTACCCCGCCGCTTGACTCGGTGGAGTATAGCGAGGTTTCGGGGTCCCCTTTCTCGGGGGCTGACGTGTCGCTGGAAGAGGGGGATGGTGATGTTTCCCCCTCGGGCGTTAGTGATCGGGAACGAGACCCTCAGGACCGTCACGGCCGTCGTCGCTCGCCTTCTTTGGGCCGCGACGCTGCTGTTTCGTGTCGTGGGGTCTCGCTCTCGCTCA